>JACCGJ010000368.1:36264-55707 GCA_013407085.1 Atriophallophorus winterbourni | reverse complement strand
CAAGTAGACTCTCCCAATTATCATTCTGTAGGCCAACACCATGCACTCCCATGGTACGCTCTCTGCCCGTATTTACAGTTCCGGTTCTAGCGTTAAAATCTCCCATTACCACTAGTGGGTCGTGCTTTGGGATGACCCTCAAGACTGATTGCATGGCTTCGTAAAACCTGTCTTTCTCCTCTTGGACTGCATCTTCTGTGAGTGCGTATGCTACCACAATCGAGAGTTTGCGAAAGCTCGAGTTTAGTCTTGCATAAAGGAGTCGCTCGTTTACACACTTCCATTGCAGCCACCTAAAAACTGTCCAGACATTGTTCCGGATCACCAGCCAACAGTCTTTAACATCAGCTGATTAATAGATAGACCAATAGAGAGATGAAGCAACATCCCGTAACGTACCTACGTCTGCCTTCCAAAAATTCGTTCTGGGAAAAGGATCTGGTACCCAGCCAGTGTTGCGTTTCCAAATAAAACTTAAGGTGGCATGATCACTACAGTCTAATAGAGCTTCGGTCTGCAGCTGAGTAATATCGGACTGCGTGGGAGTGAATATCAAGTCTAGAATGGACTCACACCCAATAGGGCCTACTTTGGTCGGATAGGAAACATGCTGCACGAGGCCTACATCAACTACAGCGTCCAATAAGTCCTGCTCGAATGACCAAGAACCTTCCTCTAGCGAAGTCTAATCAATACTAGAAGCATTGAAATCGGAGGTAATTAAGCAGTTTGAGGATCTATAATACTGGTATATCTGTGATATCAGAGTATCTGCCTGGGTATTCGGAGAACGATAAACGACAACTATCGTGACAAATGAAGCTGCTGTCCTTATATGGCACCATAAACTCTCAGCCATACCGGCAGTCTGCTGGAAGCGAGCCAACACTGCGACAGGAATATTTTGTTGGAAGTATAAGGCAACCCCACCACCGATTCTAAAGTCAGTTCGATCTGAGCGAAAAAGTCTATATCCAGGAAGGGCAAGCACGAGATCATCCTGCTCAAGTGAGAGTCAGGTTTCCGTCACGGCAATGATCGCTGAAGGGTCCTGTCTAATCCGATCGAAGATTTCATCCAGTTTGTTTTTTTAAGCTTCTCGTAATAAAATATATCATTTTTAAAGATCGAGATCCCTCAGAATGTCTATCGTCTGAGGCTCTCAACGAACGTTTGGCCTTATCCTTACAACCCGAAAATCCATAATGCGCAAGTTAGTTTCACCTGCGGATCTGCGCTTGCTAATCTCCTGAGTAGCTTTTCGCATTTACACACGATCTTCGGGAGAGAAATCACGCAGTAGTCGGAGTTCACTAACCTTTAACCTGTAACCCCTCTTTAGCAGTAAGGTTACTTGCTCAGCGGAGTCTAACACAATCTTTAACGGTCTGGGGCGATCACCTGGCGCTGGCCTGCGGACTGGACGAAACGCTGTGCATTCCGTTACACCCTTTTCACCTTCGTCAAAAAGGGGGGCAAGAGCAGAATTAAAAAAATCGCGTTCCTGTTTAACCCTGACTAACGCCTAAGCACCTGTTTGCTCCGGCGCATTGTGAAGAATGATGCAGGATTTTCTACTCTCATCAGCGGTAAGGCTCTGGTCTTTATTTATGCTTGCTTCATCCAGCTGTGGTAGTTCCTCTACCTCTTTGGGTTTAAGAACGTTCGTTGCACCGGCAAAACTAACTCCATCTTTTGAACCCAGTACAGGCGAGGAAGCAACTTCCGCAAAGGTGCGCACATCTTCAGATTGCACGCAAAATTGCTGTACACAAGATGTGTGGTGGTTATCCTTCTTCGAGGGTGAGCCACTATTTACAATCGCCCATCAATACCTTTCGAGGTCCTAGCAGGAGCCGTGTCAATTTGAAGCTGATTCCCTGCGAGCTTAAAACCAGTCGGTGGAAGGCATATGTTATATATCGTGCGAATGATGTCGCATGAATTATTCTGAAGCCAACGATACATCTCCGGCTTCATTCCACCACATGGAATATGCATCCACATTAAACATATTTCACATTGAACAGCTTTAGCGTTATTGGCGACCTGTTTCGAACAAACCAGACAACAATCCCCAGAATAGGCAGCGGAGCCCCCATTCTCTTGAAGCTTCCTTGAAGTCGGCGCTGCATGATCTCTTTTTGCAGATTTACAAGTCGTAACCATGTTTAAATCCGTTGAAAATAGAATAAAACTTCTTGTAATAATCTTGAAATAGCTCGGATTTATAAAACAATCTTCAATCTTCATTCCCTTATTTAAAGTAGTCGTGCGGCCTCACTTGGAATACTGCGTTCAATCCTGGGAACCGTAGTTAAAAAGGATATAGCATGTCTCGAAAGGGTCCAGCGCCTTGCGACTAGGATGGTTGAGGGTCAGACAGGTAAAACCTATGAGGCTAGACTCAAGGACCTCTGTTTGTTCTCACTAAAGAGACGGCGGCTGCGAGGTGACCTAATAGAAGCCTTCAAGATTCTAAAGGGTCTTACGGGTGATAATATTATGGAAATCCCTAAACTTGCCCCTAAAGCAGCTACAAGGGGTAATTCTGTGAAACTTCTCAAGAGTAGGCCCAGGTTGCTGGCACGTGAGCACTTTTTCAGCAACCGTGTGGTTAACATCTGGAACAAGCTCCCAGATTGTATAGTAAGCCTCCCAATCGTGTTGAGCTTTAAAAGGGTATTAGACGTTGAATGGTCTATCATATATCCGCACATTATCTAATAAAATACCTTTAAAAAACAAAAAAACTTATTTTACATTTTTATCATATCTGTCTAGGCCTGGACAACCTGACAGCAAAGTAGCCCACATGCAGTCTATGACTGTGTTTCACTTTACCTCGAATAGGCTGGTGATTTCATACACCACACATTGTTCACGCATATTATTGCATTGTTTCATGAATAGCTGACCTCTCACCGTGCTGGTGAAGAGAAACCCTACCATACTTTCCAGATAATAGGAAAAAAGAACATGTGAAAAGTACGAACTGTATACTCGATATCGAAGTGCCGGGTACTCAACCGCATACCGTCGAAGGAAATCTAGGCGCGTGATTGGCTTTTAGCCACCTTCAGCTCTGTGCAACTTGAACTTGAACAATATCAAAATATTGTAAGAAGCAAACGTTAACGTTGACCTTGAAAATTTCAAATTGATTTTCTTGTTTTTAGAAATCGGACGACAATGGCCGATATATCCTTCGAAAATATAAGTCAGGAGTTTCGAGGTATCATATATCCTGGGAAACTCCGTCTTCGTGAAAATGACCTTATGTTCAAAAACGAACAAACCGGGAAGGTAGATCATTTCTCTCGCACCGACTTAGTGTCGGCTGAATGGATTGCTCGTGCTACCGGTCTTGGACTTCGTATCAAGCTGAAGAACAAATCACTTCACCGTTATGATGGATTTGGAGACCTCGATTCTGAAAAGGTTAACAAGTTTTTTCAAAAATATTTCAACATCGAAATCGCAAAGCGCGATTTGTGCTATAAGGGATTCAACTGGGGCGACGTCGAAATCGATGGTTAGTTTTTCTCCCTCAGAATCGTATTTTCTTTCAGGAGACGTTTTAGAAATGTCAGTTAAAAATGCAATGGCATTTGAGGTTCCACTTGGAAATATTTCTAACGCAACGCTGAATAAAAATGAACTAATTTTCGAATTCCATTTAAACGACGAGGCTGATATTTGCCTTTCTGAAATGCGCTTGTACACTCCTGGTAACGAAACGGATAAGGATGGGCGAGCACCGACGCTTTATTCCCAAGTTACTGAGAAAGCAGATATCATCCAAGTAATTCTGCGATCATTTAGCCATTCATTTTCAGGTCACGGGAGATTTCCTGGTCGAGTTCAAACAACTTCAGTGTTTACAACCAAGAGGTCGGTACGACATCAAGTTGTATCCAACATTTTTCCACTTGCACGGGAAATCTTTCGATTTCAAAGTACCAAAAAGCACAATTACTCGCCTTCTAATGCTACCACACCCGGACAATCGTAACGTGTTTGTTGTTGTTCAGTTAGATCCACCGATCAAACACGGACAAACGCGATATTATTTCGTCATATTGTTGTTTGATATGGAAACGCATACTGATCTAGAAATGGCGGCTAGCGATGAATGGCTACAAGAACATTTCAATGGGAAACTCACAAAACAAGTTTCTGGATTAGAGTACGAAGCAGTAGCACGAATTTTCAAGGTATGATTTCCCCTTATCACCATTCTATTATCATGGACATGCAATTTTGAAGTGCAGTTAACTGCATACAGAATCTCGCTGGTGTCACATTGCTGTTTGTATTTGGATTCTTATCATCCTAAACTTGGGCAACATGACAGTATCTTAACCCACTTGCAGTCTATGATTGTGCAACACTTTGCTTTGATCAAACTTGTGATTTCCTGCATATTCCCATTTAGCACGATTTCTGATAGTTTATCGACACGTAGTATTGAAGCTGTGACAATTGTCTGGATATTGTAACATTACTCAATAGTTCAATAGTGTATTACGGTATAAAAAAGCGGAGAGCTTGTACAAACCGCAGGATAGATAAGCGGTGGGTCGAAAAAGCAAAGATAGAAATGTTTGAGTTTCCAAGGCCTTATAGCGGGCCTCATTCGCGTTTAGCCTGCACCATCAATGGATTTTTGTGGCATTTGGACAGGTAGGGCGTCAACCCGGGACACAGCTACCCACCACATCCTCCGGAACAGGGTCAGTTGAAACTGCGTGTATACGGACTTCCGATACTGGGATCTGGAAGAGCAATGAAACTGGCAAAGAGTTAGCGGGGTTGTGACGAAAATGCAAATGGCACAGAAAGAGAACTTACCGTTGCCACGAGCTAGTGAGTTTTGGGGGGAAAATGCAATAGGGTTTGTAAAAAAATTAAAATAGTGTTTACGGGGTACTTGTGTCTTGGGAGTGGGAGATTTCATGGAGGTGAGAATCGAGGAGACCTTTGAATGAACCGAGAGAAGCGACCTCAAAAAGCGTGCATGGAAGAGTGTTCCACTGACTGCATACTCTCACAGAAAAAAAGCTGTGTCGACATTCAAGCCTGCTCTGTTGATGTAACAGTTTGAGCTCATGTCCTCGGAGGTTAGTACTGAGTTTCATCTGTTAGCAGTTTGAAACGGTTTCCTTATGTTTAATTGAGAAGTTGTTAAAATTTAATCTTGCTACAAAATGCTCGATTTTATTCGTTTGAGCGCTAATCATTGCGATTTCGATTCATTCTCTCCTAACTTCAAATTACTTAGGACAGGTTACCAGTTCAGAAGCACTGTAAAAACAACCGTGACATATACATTAACAAATCTGTTGACATTGTATCTCATCCTACTGTCAGTAGAAAACTCACTTATGTGATGTATATAATTACCAAACTGACTGCACGAAAACTTCCGAAAAGCTACTTTCGCCATTGCTCAGATGATCCCGTAGCTGATCTTTCGGGTAACTTGGTATTGGTGCATTGCTGAGCTTACATTAGGAACTAATTTAAATTGATTGGATTCTTGGTATTATTAGGGCGCGGGCAACCAGACTAGCAACGAATATCAATCCCAACTCACATTCTCGCGATATAAGATGTTGCACTTATTCTGTGTTAACAACAGTGTTATGACTACGAGATTGAACCACTAAGACCTATCGAAGTCCTGTTTAATTGTTCTTGACACCCAAGCTACAGATAATATTTAACGATTTATGTAATTTTGGCAACAAAATCAGTTTTTTAATGACAGCTAGTCATCGACATAAAACTTATTGATGAGAAACCTGGTACTCATTAATCCGTTTCAATATCCTTTATAATACTAGTGCTCATTTGAAAAACTGCAGTGATGATTGCATCACCCAAAGAGCTTATTGGTAACAAGTGGCGATTATTTGACTGCCATGCATCCTACAAAATAAAATCCGCAATAGATGGTGTTGACGGGACTTAAAGCATCAGAAAGTTTGAGAAGAGCGAACACAGAAAGACGGTAATGATACGTTCCCACTTCGGTCAAATATGCATCCAATCAAGGTTTTATGAACTAGTATAGTGACCTCTGGCCGTTATCGTTTTTGTGGCTTTCACTACGATGCAGCGTAACAAAGTTTTCCCGCAATGTCACTTGACAACATACAAAATTCATTAATCATTTGAACATGCGTCCGATAAACGCAGCTGCGGAGCACAATTTTTAGCCGTATCTGTGAGAATGTGTAACCAAAAAAGTTGAATTATACGGATCACAACCAGGCTGCCTCAACCACACCTAGTTTAGTTGTCAATGTTTACATACGTCTGAGGAAAATCTCTTACCACAACTTAGAATGATGCGATTTTATGTTTGGAGTAAAACAAAAAAATTAGTAACGAAAACGATTTTCTGTCTGCCGTATGTTATCATACTAACTGGACGTATAGTTTTAAACTTGTTTTTGAATATCTGCGTCGATGACAGAGAGCTTATTAAAAATGGTTGCGTTAATAATCCGATAATACCAGCTAATTCGAGTGATGATGCAAAAGCAGCGATGGTGGAAGATCCCGGAGACATTGTAGTTGTTCGTATTTATACGTTCAGTTTTCACATTTTTACAAGTTCGCGTGCATCGTTTCTGTAAAAGCTGCCCTTCAGCCTTAAAGGCAAATCTTTCGATGTGAAAGATGACCAAAGTTACAAATTACAATCCTTTTTAAGAAATGTCGTTATTTTAAATGCGCTATTATCAATACAACTACTTAAGTATGTCAAGCAGTCTACAGTCAAAAGTTTTTATTGTTGAGACTTAGTGAAGATTTTGCTGAGTCTATATCTTGTAATAGAATACCGGGGTTCTTTCCGGTACGTTGGTTTTCTACGTTATATTGCGTTCCTATAATTCAACTTTAAATATAGGGATCCTGTAAAACGATTGGTTGAGTACTGCTGCTCTCAATGGACTACCTAGATCGATTCTAATATTGTGCCAGGTTGATTTTTCATGATACAATGCTTTCAAATAGATAGTGGTAGAAAAGTCCTCAGCCCATGTAACTTATAGTGTCAACTTGTTTAACTCATTCACGGTAGCTCTGTTTATTAACAGCACGCAATTGCGAAGCGCGAGACGCCGCATGCGGGACCGCTGGATTCTTCCAAGCATGTTATGATGACTTTTTGCCAGAATTTTCCACCAAAACAATATCTTCTGGCTCCAAATAGAGCCTTTACCCGTTTAGTACAACGCATCTCGCCTAATACTAAATTATCCAAATTTTATACTTTTTTGTTTACGTGTTCTTTCAAATATCATCAGAGCCTATATGATGTACGCTAATGTTTATTTTTAAATATGCAGGTTCTATACGATCAAAAGGTGACTGCACCCGGTGCATTCGCTGCTAAAGGAGGTGGTACAGCAGTTGCCTGCAGTTATAAAGCATCTGTGGGGTTACTTTATCCGCTGGAACGGGGTTTTATCTTCGTGCCACGACCTCCAGTGTTTATTCGTTTTGATGAAGTTATCAGTGTGCAGTTTTCTCGCGGAACTGGGGCACAACGTTCGTTCGACTTTGAGGTAAACATTTGCATGGAGGAGCTTTCAAGTGATGTAATGCATCCTTTTGTCCATTTTACTTCTCGCTCTCTGTATTTTAATCTTAAGAAATCATCGTGATAAACGGATTCATTTCAGATTCTACTATGCCATGGAAACGATTAAACCATCGTCCACTCCATTATTTCAGTGACTGAAACCTTCGGGTATAGTTGTGTTGTGGTAATAGCTTCCAAGTTGCTCGGATGTGCAATCGTTTAGTATCCTGTCCTGAGCTACCCGCGGAAATACGCTGGAGTTTCACTGCTATTTCTATTTGTGATTTCTCATATTGCCCTGGACAACTTGACAGTCTATGGCTGTTTTCTATTTCTCATATCTGTCTAGGCCTGGGCAACCGGACAATAATATCGCCACGTGCAGTCTCTGACTGCAGCACTTTTCATGCATCAGGCTTGTTCTTTCATACCATACCATACCTATGACTGCATCACTTCATTTTGTTCAGGCTTGTGTGATTGCAATCCATTTGAAGTTAGTACTTGATTAAATTGATATTATGGTATGAAAGCACAAGCCTGATCCAGGCAAAGTGCCGCACAGCTAGAGACTGCACGTGGGCTGAGATACTGCCAGGTTGCCCAGGCCTAGACAGATATGAGGGGGGAAATAAAATTAGAAATAGAAATGGTAGGGAGACTCCAGCCTGCTTCAGCATGCAGCTCACTACCTCTGGCTAATCAATTTAGCACGATGTTAGCCCTACAGCACAGAAATGTTGAACGATTGCACATCCGTGCAATTGATATTAGACCATGTTGAACTGCAACCGATTACTATTAACAGCTTTTCCTTGCTTTTGATTATTTAATTCTGAACACGCCGAATTAATCACACTTCACGTTTTTTGGATTCGCTTCACTCTAATTTCAAGCATGACCAACAATCCAACTCTTATTTTCCTGCATGCTTCTGTTTTTCTGAATAACGTGACATTATCTCAACCTTATTTTGCTAATTTATTGTTTTATCCATGGCTTTTATATTTTTACGAGTTGGTGTATCGAGATTCTGTTTGAATACCACTTTTGTACAGTACACAAGAGAATCATGCTTTGTTTTTATTATATAACCACCCTTCTGCATTATGTTTATAAATTAACCGATTTCTACTGATTTTCTAGGTAGAAACGCGCAATGGGTTAACACACACATTCACCTCAATAGATCGAAACGAATATCATCAGCTGTATGATTTTGTCAGCTCCAAGAATTTACGTGTCAAGAATATTGAAGATACGAAAACCAGTTCGAAACCCGGTATAGAAGATGTTTGGTCTTCTTCCGACGAATCCCATGATGCGTACATGGAGAAAGTGAAAACAGAAGCCAAACAACGAGATATGGATATAGACGAAAACGATGATGATGACGATGAAGATGATGAAGATTTCAAGCCACCCGAATCCGATGGTTCCGACATTGCAGAAGAATATGATAGCAACGCAGAACCATCTACGACTGACTCAGATTCTGATGACGATTCAGAGGAAAACAAAGAAAGCAAGTCTGAAAAAGATTCTGATGAAGAGCATTCGCGTCCAAAGAAAACTAAATCTTATTCGAAACCTCCTTCAAAACCATCCAAACCACCCGCTGATCGGAAAAAGCGCGCGAAACGTACCAAGGATCCTAATGCCCCAACAAGACCGCCTACGGCCTATTTACTCTGGTTCAACGAACATCGAGACGAGGTATCTAAAAGCCTAGGTGGTTCAACCGCGGTAGCCGAAGTCGGGAAAGCTGCCGGAGAACGTTGGCGAAATTTAGACCCAGATGTCAAAGCGCAATACCAATCCCGTGTGGATGCCCTGAAACGCAAATACGATGAGGAGATGCGCGTCTATAAGGACAAAATTGCATCCGGCGAACTTCCCTCGCCAACGAAGGCCGAGAAGAAACCTCGCCTTTCGAAACAATCATCCACCAAGAAAGCAGTACCAAGTTCAAGCATTAAAAGCGCAGAATATGTCGATACTTCTGGATCAGGTTCGGATAATGTAAGCGATCTCAGCGAAGATGATGCGCAACAAGCAAGTCATAAAAGCTCCGATTCGGATTTATCGGACTAGATTTTTCGTATGCGTTTTATTATTTTATTGTACATGTACACGTAACTTCCATCGAGATACACCTTTTGTGAAAATACTAGGCGTTTATGCTCCACCGCAGGATTTAGCTTGGTCCGGTAGTTTAATTGGTTATGAAACCAGAGATTTTGATTAATAAAATGCTCACTTGGTTCCATATGTGTTATGCTGACATCAGAAAAATGGTAAACAAGTTGAGCTTGTAAGCCACTGTACAATCATATGTGCCCAAACATGTTAGCGGGGTTAAACCCATTGGCTTGAAACAAAAATCCATAATTGCATGCATCTCCATCACCCTACAAGCGGGTTTCAAGCTGTTTGAACTTTTCAGGCTTGGACAGTCCGATCAAGTGCTGCATGCTTTGAAACAGTCGAAAATTAGCTTACAAGCTCCAATTGGTTTGAAGTAACAAGTCTGAATATCAAGATAATTAGATAGCGGCTATTAACAACCTCGCATTCAGACCCATAGCAGTCGCCACGCGAAACCACCGTCGAATTCGATGCATGCATATGAGCAGTGATTGCACACGTTCCAATATGTTATCGAGACATTGAAGTTTTGACATTAACGTTTTCGAATGCTTGGTGGACTGACAAAAGCTCCTTGATAAATGGGATTTCGATTATAAAAAAGGCAAGAATATATTATCCCTGCATCATTTTCATCTCAAATTACCTGCCTACCATGAAAACCAGGCTACTTAACCATGCGTCAAGCCTGTTTTTCACATGCTGATGTGATTGAACAGGGTTGACTGTGCTAATGTTATCCAGCACAGGGTCCTCAATCAGATATTTATCATCCACTGTTGCAGGCATCCAGAAGCGGAGCGAAAACACTCCAAGGCTGGTTTGGGCTGTTTAAGAGAAGGCGTGCAAATGCAGCTATTTGGCGTCAGTTATACTAAAATTGTATTAAAAGCAATGTTTATATGTAGTTTATTTTTGCTCGCGAGGCCAACTTAGTCTTGTTGATACCGCTATTAGGAATACACTTTTTGCTTGAGTATCGATAATTGGCTTTGGTTCAGACCATTAAAAACTCAAATCGCGCCCACCGTTTTCTACCCAACGAAAACCAAACGTCTACATAATTGATAGCACCACCGCAATCTACCGGTTTCTATCGCCTCTCGAAGGCGTATCACATATTTCACTACTCTTATTTATCATGCAATGGTCAAGCATTCCAGGTGGAATCACATATCATGAACCGATTTTCCATTTCGTTATAAAAATGCTATTATACACGCTTTTGTACTTACTCTGGTACAAAACTAACGATTTTTACGATGTGGGTGACTAGCAACTAATTTAATCGACAGTTCATTACGTAATCCACAATTACAGAGTGGAGTTGGCAGCTGCATGTATAGCTCACTCGTGCATTTAATTATTTTGCATTTGAGCGTCTTTAATACATCTGTCTAAGCCATGGTAACCTGACTTTCAAAGGCCTCGCATTGTCTTTTATTTTTTTATCGTGGGAAAGGCATCTTGTACGATTTTTAGTACTTGACGCAGACGATCCATTCATCAACGACTTGTGACATTATGAAGCCGACTAATCCACCAGTGGAGCCAGTCGCAGAAACGGAAAATAAAATAAATTCTTAATGGCAATGACGGATTACCAATAGTTTTTGTGCGGGGTGCATGAAACCACAAACCTGGAGTAAGGCATTGCCAGTCACAGAATGAGCAAAACTGAAGTTTACAAATTTCGCGCCGAGAACATGACGACCACTAACAACGTATATTATCATCATCGGCTGAATACAGACGGAAACGAGGAGCACTGATATTCATTTGGACAGTGCTTGATCAAACAAATCATCCTTGCGGTAGTTTGTTTCATCTTTCCCGTAACACACATCTGCGAGGTCACCAATCGAAACTTTACCAACAGCATAGCAGGTTGAACGGCCGCAAATATACATTTTCCGTTCGCAATGTGCAACAGTTTACCTATTCATGTGGTACAATCTGGAACCGTTGAAGTTTTCAAGAAATCACTAGATATCCACATGGACAAGTATGTTTTTTTATGTTTGACAATAATCTAACAATATTTTTTACCATCCGACCCAATGCACATTTTTGTGGGTCTTATAAAGCATAGCTTTTTACCTGCATATAATCTATGAATAATGAATAATCGTTGTGGTTACGAGAATGGGTATTCGTAGTTTCGGTGTGAGATAAATCTACACATTACACACACATGCTTTGTGTGGTGTATATGGATCACGATTGTTATTGATGAACTACAGCACATTTGCTCTCGCTGTGCGCCAAATAATCCCGTTTTACCATTCATTATTAATTATCCACTCCAGTAAGCAACCTGACAGATAGACAATCCTCGCAGCAGAGGGTTCCCAGCTTCAGCTGCTGAGAAGTTACGTCGCATATGTGACGAAATTAACCAAGATTGCCAAGGCTAACTTTAAAACCGACCGACCGGGAGATTGCAACATTGGCGAACAATAAAATCCGGTTGACTGAGGTTTCTTATTCCAATCAGTTTACAAATGCCTGTCTTGTTTGCGAGTATCACACTGAACGAATACGCTACACCCCATGTGTGCGAAATCTCACTTGGTTAACCGATGTAACTTTTATAAGAGCGATGATTTTATGAGACTTTTTGTAGATTCACGTGATTGTAAGGTGATACGTGCGGTATATAGGTAAGCGAAAGCGGGTTCACTTGGAATGATGATAAATCGAATGCACCAGATCGGTTCCTTGTCGAGCGAGGGGAACCCATTGAGGCAAGCGAAATAACAATGAAAATCGGTGTGATCGTGATGGGAATGCTTGCGAATGAAAGGTTTGATTTTATCGACACATGTATGTAACTAAAACAACAACTATATACTTTGAGCATAAAATAAAAAAGTCCTAATCTCCTCAGTGAAAGAAAGAACGGGATCGGAGAAAGAGGCTCAAAATATTAATGAATAAAAATTACATCACAGTCAAGACCGAGTAAATCACAACACAGGTTAATACAACAACATCAAATTTCAAAGTGATCAAGCTGTTGTGTGTAGGTGGCACTTCCGACCACTATACACTGGGCACAGCTCCTTTTCGATCAATTCATGCCAATGAATACGGTACGGATGGAACATCTGATATAGAATGCCCTCGAGCAAACAATGAACGAAGCGCCGATTGAGACTTTCCTCTTGCATCAATCGAAAAAGCCGCTTGACTCCGCGTCTTGTGGTTTCATTGCCGAGAAACTGGGCCAAATCATCTGAAAGGTTGAATAAACGAGGTAAACCAAGAATTAAACGCATTGAACAACTTCATGGAGATACTTCAATAACCTTTTCGTGACCGCGAGAGTTGAGCGAATATGACTAATTTATAAGTGGACAATCCGTAGAATGACAATGCAAAGTGAAAATGAAATTCCAGGACGAACAGTCAGGCTTGATCCGCATTCAATCAGATGACCAATAATTGCAAACAAATTGTATAAGCTTAGAGTTCAGGAAATGTAAACATATACCAAAGTGATGTGTTGCTCACATTCCCCGAAATGCTTGACCACGAATCACTATGTGATTCTGTGTTTGAACATCGTGGTTCGTTGTACGAACCCTATGCAACAGTGACATTCAAGTATCACTTTGTAAACATATACCGTTCGGAATAAAAGCGGAGGTTCCACGGATTCGATTTCACTCGCGACGCGATGACATAACGAATGCAACAGACGAGGATTAATAAGTGATCTCTTATCAAATTTGTTTAGTGCTATACTACTCAAAACGCGACAGTGGTGCACACGCGGTAAGCTCTGCATAACTTGAGCCCCCCGATGACGAATTTTACTCCCTCTCGTTTAACCACTCTATGTACAAGTCTAGATCCGGGAAAAGTGCCGCACTGACACATGGGCTAAATCACCGTCAGGTTGCCTATTCCTCGACATGTATGAGGCGGAGTTTCAACCTTTCAATGGATTTCAAGCGAAGTGCTTGCCATGACAACATTTAACCTAATAATTAAACTTTCTAACATTTAAATTGGACTGATGCTCTCACACAATGCGCTTTTTCATGGGTGTCCGAATTTTAAGTGAATGATAATCAGGTTTACCCAAACTTACAAGCCGACAACACGTCAACTTGTTACAATGTAAGACAATGAAGCTATAAGCCAAGTAAATGTTGATCCGCATGTATGTATGTATGTAAAACAAAATCAAGCCTGATCGAGGTAAAGTGCCGCACCATCATGAACTGCACATGGACTAAGATGCTGTTAGGTTCCCAAGGCCGAGATGGAAAGGAAAATAGAAATGTCCGTGAGACTCCAGCGTCTTTCCGTATGCAGCTTAGTACCGGTTGCAAATCAGTTTAGCACGGTGTTCGCTGCACATCACTGCACGATTGCACATATGCATGTATGTACGTATGTGTGAAATCACAAGCCTGTTCCAAACACCAACGTTGCTGAAGATGTAACTCTGCCTATACTTTACTTCCGCCTTTGGTCCAGTCTGGGACATAAGCCGCCAATCAGCGCTCTCCAGGCATCACGATTCTGGTCGAGTCTTTCCAGTTGTCCACACATCTTGCCCATCTGCTTGGCGTCTGCATCCAGGTATTTCTAGGCCGCCCTCTCTTCCCTTGGGGGTTAAAGGCGAGGGATTGTCTGGTGGTGTTTGATGTAAGTTTGCGGAGGGTGTGGCCAATCGATTGCCAGCGTCTTTCTCAACGTTCGTTCGTTACCACAATTCTTTATTGCTGATTTTGTCGGGCCAGCGATCTTGAGGATTTTCCTGAGGCAGGCGTTGATAAAGACCTGGATTTTCTTCATGATGGTGACTGTAGTTTTCCAGGTCACTACTCTGTAGAGTAGTATTGGCTTTACTAAGGTGTTGAAGAGCCAGATCTTGGTGGTAATGATGATCTCGTTGGATCCTCAGATGTTGAGCAGCTGATGGAAGGCTGCTGTGGGTTCTGACATATGCATCTGTTCCTCCAAGCTTGTCCAGGATGCAGCTTGGCAACAAGTAAATGATGGTCGAAAGTAACGTCAGCCCTTCTTTTGACGCATACATCTTGAAGAGTGCGTCGAAGCTTCTTCTCGATGCACACTTGGTCGATCTGGTTTTCTGTCGATAGATCCGTTGACGCCTTGTGTAATTTTCTGTGATGACCAGATTGCTTGCGGCACATAGGTAGGCGAATCTCTCCCCGTTGTCATTCATCTCGCCCAGCCCTTGCTGCCCTATGATCTCCTCATAACCTCGGTTGTCACTGCCAATCTTGGCGTTGATGCCACGCATTACAGTGGCCTGTCTTTTATGATGGTTGAGAGTCTGTTGTAAAAATCCTCCTTTTGGTTCCCTTCGCGGTCGTTTGTCGAGGCTGTCATAATCCGTGGTCAGTGCGCCTCCCACCCAATAAGCGCTCTCTCAGCCGAATTGGAAAGCATCAGGGCCACTCCCTGCGTGTGTGCGGCATATTCCTGTTCGTGGCCCCAGTAAAACAGTAATTCACCCGAAGTCAGTCGCATCTGCCCGGAACCAATCCATCTTGATTCGCTGATTCATAAGACAGTGAGGTTATACTTCCTCATCTTTGCGGCCACTTGCATTGTCCTTTCGGTTTCATACATGGTTCGGACGTTCAATGTGGCGATGGCAGTGGTGGTGCTGGTGGAGACGACGGCATGATGGCTTTCACAGTCCGACGTTATACACCTTCCAGCTGAGGGTCCATCTTCTCTCAGGTCCGTGTAGTCTGTTAGCATTCTCGTTGGCGTTTCCTTAACTAGGTTTTTTAAAGGTGGGGTAGGTAGCACCACGCTTAATTAGCAGCCGGGCTTGGGACCGTCCTTTGCTATGAAAGCACAAGGCTGGTAAAGGTAAAGTGCCACATAGTCATAGACTGCACGTGGGCTAAGATACTGTCAGGTTGCCCAGTGCTAGAAAGATATGAGGGGGGTTATACCAGCATCAGATTGTTCATATAAAACAGATATGGTGAGAGTAGTTACCACGAATAAACGGTTTTTCGTGAATTATAATATTTCACGACTAACCTGCAACCGAGCCCAGAAGCATCGTGCGACAGAGAACGCGCGTGCGCAATTTAGTTTTCCGATCGCGCTCCGCAGGCTGTTCGTTTCGCTGACTCGGATCAACCGGTGGCCAAATTGAGTCTCTCAAATACGAAACGAATTCCGCCATACGCTGGGCACTAGTCAATTCGTTAACCTGAAAAACGCAGCGATGGTTGATCGTCCGAGATGAAGATCAAACAATAATGAATGGGTGAATTGCAAAGAGGATAGCGTACCTTCGAAATTATCATCTTGTTTATGCGTGGGCCGAAAATGGCTTGAAAAATCTTTCGGAGGATCACGAAATTGCCCTCACGTGACAAGTGATTTTTGCGTAAATTGAACACTTCGTCGACCAGCAAAAAAACCATAGCGATTGGACCCTCATCGGATGTGTTCTAAAAATGAAAATTGACAAAATAAAAAAGATTTTATACGGGAGCTCAACTTGATTTTAAACGTATAGCATATTGGTAGTGAGAAGTCGCAAAATACTGGAATGCACAACATTGTAATACAGAAACGATGCAACATTTACGAAATCGCTTGTGATATTTGAATTCACATTTGGTTGGACACCGAGCTAATAATGACCTTGAATGTGATGCAGATATTGTAGAGGAAAAATTCCAAAAAGTACAGACAAAAATGATTCAAAACGAAGTCCAACATCCAAGCAAACGAGAAAAACGTCTCTGCTGCATAGGTAACACCGTGCTACATGCGAGAGTACGCTGATGCCTCACTCAAAATATCTTGTGATTTATTGTGTATGCACGTACTTAACGTTGTTACATTAGAACTTCAAGTATGAATTTGATTGGAATATGTTTGAGACGGGTCGTTCAGTTCAGTGACCTTGCGAAGTGTCAAGCGCTTAGATTATATGCAGAAAATTGTTTTCAGCTTGCCATCGGTGCGTTTGTACACTCACAATAAACCTCCATACCGAATCACTCGTGCTTCCGACTGAACTGACTGAGCGCATTGCATGACATGATGACTTCATTGGTCAAAGTAGCTCGAACTCCTGTTTATAACCAGAAAGGACATTCTGAAAATAACCAGCTGAGTGCGTCCGAGGTCAAACCCAACATAATGAACCGGCTAGCCGGATACTCTACGTAAATGCTAGAGACATATGAGCTACAGAGCTATAACGAGACAAAAGGAAGGATGGTATGAAAGCACAAGACTGATCCAGGCAAAGTACTGCACAGTCAGAGACTGAACGTGGGCTAAGATACTGTCAGTTTGGAAATGATGCGCATACACCAGAAAGTTGAACCACAATACTTACTGAATCTGAAGGGGGACAGGCCCGAGCAGGGTCATACCCCGCCAGCGCCATGCGGCCGGTTTCGAAACTTGACGCGCGCCGCGAAGCAGCTTCGCCACCGAAAACCTTGAAAAATCCATCGGCAATTGTGTCTGGCATTGATCTTACAGCGCTGCCGACGGAGCGGAACGGATTGAATGCTCCAGGCTAATAAAAACACAAAGTGACCGTAATAAACTAATCAAACAGGGAAACGTGTATACTCCGAAAAGGTTTGTCGAACATCAAACAACTTACGCTGCGTGCATGAGCGTGATCTCGTTCCCAGCTGTCTGGTTGTAAGAATTCAACGACCAGCGGCCTTGCTTGCGGGTATGAGGTCAAAAATTCGGAACTGCACAGGGTCTATCAAACAGAAGTAATTAAGATCATTCAATGACTGTGCGGCAGTTTGCCTAAATCAGGCTTGTGATTTTCAATTTACTGCATACATACATGAATTCATCCAAGGTGCCCTTGTGATAAGTAGTGCCCAGGAGAGAAAAACGTCTAATTGTTGTTTCGCACCCAACGCCATCATGCTACATGAACCGATTTTGATTGCCATCTTCAACGGATGGGTACAAACAACACGAATCGGGTAGTAGATACGAGCGCTAATAAAACATTGGTCATTAAATGAAAGCTTTTCTGTGATATGGCCGCAATTCACTGTGTGCTAAATTGATTTGCCATCGGCACTGAGTCCACACACTGTCATTGTCCATTGTATCTGTCTGACCAACGAAAGTTGACCGTATCTTAGCCCAAATGGAGTTTTTGATTTTGCAGCACTGCCAAGACTCGGTTTGTGATTTCTTACATACTGTCCTAGACCCTACGGTTATCTACACCAATGGTAATCAAGAGTGATGACAAAATAACATTGTTTAAGAATTTACCACTGATTTAAGGTTCATCGATTCGAGTCTATGCTTTCACTCCATGACTACGTGTTAGCGCAAGGTAAATGTTAAAATTATTCGTATGCAAGATTCAAACAGTTCACATATACATGTCAGTTCAACGCTAAAACTGGTCTGAACGTCGAGCGCCATGGGTAAATATTCCACATGGCACGAGCATACCATAGAATGTATAGGGTTTTTTATTACTTACGAACATAGCAACTTATGTCCTGTTCATGGAGCTTAGTAAATGCTGGACGAACAGCTGAATGTCCTGCCAAGGACATTGTACAGTGAGATTGAAAAGCTCGCAGGCTCAGCCGGAAATGTTTGCTTGCTTGTGTAAGGTATAAAATATGGTTTACTGACACTTAATCTTCAGACACTTAATCGTCGTCACTTAACCACCAGGCATTTAACCTCCAAGTCACTTCATCCCTACAGTCAGTCAGTTTGATAACTTTTGAAGAATGCGCCTATCTCAGCACAAATCTTCTTCTGTTTGATATGAACCCCAGCACTTGCTTGAATAACCGAGACCGTACGCTGTCAGCAATCCTTTCGCAAACCGTTAAGAAATGTCCACATGGTGGGATGTTGGCAAGAAAAGTGACTGTAATGCATCATTCAACGGCACAATCATGAGGCGTAAATCATCGTCTGCTTCATTATCTGCTTTCATCTTTAGTTCACTTATTTTTCGTTGCATGGTATGACATCTAGAGCAAATCAGCGATACTCAACTACGGAAAGATTGACGTTCTTAAAATCAGAAGTTATCAAACTGGGGATTAAGTGACTGAAGATGAACATGGGGATCAAATGTCTGGTGATTAAGTGTCTGACGATTAAGAGACCGGACACCATAAAATATGACTCCAGATAGTTATAAACTCAGAGTGATCACAAACTGGAGTCATTAATGACAATTGAACATTTTAAATGTGACATGGTTTGGAAAAACACAAATATGGCATCCAGAGAAACCACAGAAAGCTGTTTCCGATAAGTCTTTGCTTAATTTGCTTGTCTGATATTTTAACATATGCCTATTAGCTCGGCAAATTATCTCCATACAAAAACGTGATAAAGCTTTAGGTAATATAAAACAGGAAAAATACATCAGACGACATTCAGTAGTTCACATCATGCGAAATCGCAAATTTTGCAGAAGATGAGTACACCTGCCTGGCCGAACACAGCAAAAGGGAGCTATTCATATCACATTTGAACACTGTCATATCCACAATTGTACCGAATATTTCCAGAGTACAAGCGTGGTGCATAAGGTAGTACAATTACGTGGTGTACCACCGTGTTGAAATTGCAAATTATAGATCCAATAACGAAGAAAAATATCATCAACAACAACAAATCTTCAACAGATTGCCAAGTTCTGAGTGTTC
>JACCGJ010000368.1:0-35264 GCA_013407085.1 Atriophallophorus winterbourni | reverse complement strand
TTAATGGCAAAGCGGTGTTGTAGCGCTGTCGTTGGCTGAACTCCTCTATCCATTTTGTCTTCAAATTAAGCTTCAACTTGGCGACAAGTAAATGATGGTCGGAAGCAACGTCAGCCCCTCGTTTGACGCATACATCTTGAAGAGTGCGTCAAAACTTCTGCTCGATGCACACTTGGTCGATCTGGTTTTCTGTCGACAGATATGTTGACGCCTTGTGTAATTTTCTGTGGTGAAAAACACTTCATCCGATGACCAGATTGCTTGCGGCACATAGGTCAGCGAATCTCTCCCCGTTGCCATTCATCTCACCCAGCCCTTGCTACCCCGTGATCTCCTCAGAACCTCGGTTGTCACTGCCAATCTTCGCGTTGATGTCACCCATTACAATGGTATGATGGTTGAGTCTGTTGTAAAAATCCTCCTTTTCCTTCCGTTCGCGGTCGTTTGTAGGGGCGTAGCACTGGATTGTCTATATTGATCCTTTTCTTTGTATACAAGGAGGTTGTCATAATCCGTGGTCAATGCGCCTCCCACCCAATAAGCGCTCTCTCAGCCGACTTAGAAAGCATCAGGGCGACTCACTGGGTGTGTGCGGCATCTTCCTGCTCGTGGCCCGAGTACAACAGTAATTAACCTGAAGTCAGTCGCATCCAATCCTGATTCCTAAGACGGTGAGATTATACTTCCTGATCTCTGCGGCCACTTACATTGTCGTTCTATTCTCATGCATGGCCTGGACGTTCCATGTGGTGATGATAGTGATGGTCCTGGTGGAGACGATGGTCATCGCCCTGACGGCTTCCAGATGACTGGCTTTCACCGTCCGACGTCATATACCTTCCAGCTGGGGTCCATCTTCTCTCAAGTCCGTGATGTCTGCTAGTATTCTTGTTGGCGTTTCTGTAGCTAGATGATTTTTGACAATATGGGGTAGCTAGCACCAAACTGAATACTCCTCCTTTAGCAGCCGGGCTTGGGACCATCCTTGGCGGAGTTGACGTTAACGACAAGCTATGTCCAGCCTTCCTTTGCCATGTGTATTAAGCGTAAAATGTAATCTTAAATTTCACAAGGGTTATACCAGCATCAGATTGTTCATATAAAAATAGATATGGTGAGAGCAGTTACCACGAATAAACGGTTTTTCGTGAATTATAATATTTCACGACTAACCTGCAACCGAGCCCAGAAGCATCGTGCGACAGAGAACGCGCGTGCGCAATTTAGTTTTCCGATCGCGCTCTGCAGGCTGTTCGTTTCGCTGACTCGGATCAACCGGTGGCCAAATTGAGTCTCTCAAATACGAAACGAATTCCGCCATACGTTGGGCACTCGTCAATTCGTTAACCTGAAAAAAAGCAGCGATGGTTGATCATCCGAGATGAAGTTCAAATAAAAATGGATGGGTGAATTGCAAAGAGGATAGCGTACCTTCGAAATTATCATCTTGTTTATGCGTGGGCCGAAAATGGCTTGAAAAATCTTTCGGAGGATCACGAAATTGCCTTCACGTGACAAGTGATTTTTGCGTAAATTGAACACTTCGTCGACAAGCAAAAAAACCATAGCGATTGGACCCTCATCGGATGTGTTCTAAAAATGAAAATTGACAAAATAAAAAAAGAGTTTCTACGGGAGCTCAACTTGATTTTAAACGTATAGCATATTGGTAGTGAGAAGTCGCAAAATAGTGGAATGCAACAACATTGTAATAATGAAACGATGCAACTTTTACGAAATCGCTTGTGCTATATAAATTCACATTTGGTTGGACACATTTGGTTGGTTGAATGTGATGCAGATATTGTAGAGGAAAAATTCCAAAAAGCACAGACAATGATTCAAAACGAAGTCCGACATCCAAGCAAACGAGAAAAACGTCTCAGCTGCATAGGTAACACCGTGCTACATGCGAGAGTACGCTGATGCCACACTCAAAATATCTCGTGATTTCTTGTGTATGCACGTACTTAACGTTGTTGCATTAGAAGTTCAAGTATGAATTTGATTGGAATATGTTTGAGACGGGTCGTTCAGTTCAGTGACCTTGCGAAGTGTCAAGCGCTTAGATTATATGCAGAAAATTGTTTTCAGCTTGCCATTGGTGCGTTTGTACACTCACAATAAACCTCCATACCGAATCACTCGTGCTTCCGACTGAACTGACTGAGCGCATTGCATGATATGATGACTTCATTGGTCAAAGTAGCTCGAACTCCTGTTTATAACAAGAAAGGATATTCTGAAAATAACCAGCTGAGTGCAACCGAGGTCAAACCCAACATAATGAACCGGCTAGCTGGATACTCCATGTAAATGATAGAGACATATGAGCTAAAGGGCTATAGCGAGACAAAAGGAAGGATGGCGTTAAAGCACAAGTCTGATCCAGGCAAAGTGCCGCACAGTCAGAGACTGAACGTGGGCTAAGATACTGTCAGTTTGCCCAGTGTGGAAATGATGCACATACACCAAAAAGTTGAACCACAGTACTTACTGAATCTGAAGGAGGACAGGCTCGAGCAGGGTCATACCCTGCCAGCGCCATGCGGCCGGTTTCGAAACTTGACGCGCGCCGCGAAGCAGCTTCGCCACCGAAAACCTTGAAAAATCCATCCGCAATTGTGTCTGGCATTGATCTTACAGCGCTGCCCACGGAGCGGAACGGATTGAATGCTCCGGGCTAATAAAAACACAAAGTGACCGTAATAAACTAATCAAACAGGGAAACGTGTATACTCCGAAAAGGTTTGTCGAACATCAAACAACTTACGCTGCGTGCATGAGCGTGATCTCGTTCCCAGCTGTCTGGTTGTAAGAATTCAACGACCAGCGGCCTTGCTTGCGGGTATGAGGTCAAAAATTCCGAACTGCACAGGGTCTATCAAACAGAAGTAATTAAGTTATGTGTTGCTCACATCCCCCGAAGTAATTAAGATCATTCAATGAATGTGCGCC
This sequence comes from Atriophallophorus winterbourni, assembly GCA_013407085.1. Lineage (NCBI taxonomy): Eukaryota > Metazoa > Platyhelminthes > Trematoda > Plagiorchiida > Microphallidae > Atriophallophorus > Atriophallophorus winterbourni. Next base: position 32,306 of record JACCGJ010000368.1, on the reverse strand, counting down.
AGTTTGACTAAATGAGGCTTGTAATTTACAATGCAAAATTTAGTGCATACATACATGAATTCACTCAAGGTGCCCTTGTATGGCAATATAATTTTGTGTGATAAGTAGTGCCCAGATGAGAAAAACATCTAATTGTTGTTTCGCACCCAATGTCATCATGCTACATAAACCAATTTTGATTGCCATCTTCAACAGATAGGTGTAAACAACCCCAATCAGGTAGTAGATACGAGCGCTAATAAAATATTGATCATTGAGTGAAAGCTTCTCAGTGCATGACCGCAATTCATTGTGTGCTAAATTGATTTGTCATCGGCACTGAGCCCACATGCGAAGTCACACTGCCATCGCCCATTCTCCATTATACCTGTCTGACCAGCGAAAGTTGACCCTATCTTAGCCCAAGTGGAGTTTTTGATTTTGCAGCACCGCCAAGACTCGGTTTGTGATTTCTTACATACTGCCTTAGACCCTACAGTTATCTACACCAATGGTAATTAAGAGTGATGACAAAATATAACATTGTTTAGGAATTTACCACTGATTTAAGGTTCATCGATTCGAGTCTATGCTTTCACTCCATGACTACGTGTTAGCGCAAGGTAAATGTTAAAATTATTCGTATGCAAGATTCAAACAGTTCACATACACATGTCAGTTCAACGCTAAAACTGGACCGAACGTCGAGCGCCATGGGTAAATATTCCACATGGCACGAGCATACCATAGAATGTATAGGGTTTTTTATTACTTACGAACATAGCAACTTATGTCCTGTTCATGGAGCTTAGTAAATGCTGGACGAACAGCTGAATGTCCTGCCAAGGACATTGTACAGTGAGATTGAAAAGCTCGCAGGCTCAGTCGGAAATGTTTGCTTGCTTGTGTAAGGTATAAAATATGGTTTACTGACACTTAATCGTCGTCACTTAACCACCAGGCATTTAACCTCCAAGTCACTTCATCCCTACAGTCAGTCAGTTTGATAACTTTTGAAGAATGCGCCTATCTCAGCACAATTCTTCTTCTGTTTGACATGAACCCCAGCACTTGCTTGAATAACCGAGACCGTACGCTGTCGGCAATCCTTTCGCAAACCGTTAAGAAATGTCCACATGGTGGGATGTTGGCAAGAAAAGAGTGACTGTAATGTATCATTCAACGGCACAATCATGAGGCGTAAATCATCGTCTGCCTCATTATCTGCTTTCATCTCTAGTTCACTTGTTTTTCGTTGCATGGTTTGACATCTAGAGCAAATCAGCGATACTCAACTACGGAAAGATTGACGTTCTTAAAATCAGAAGTTATCAAACTGGGGATAAGTGACTGAAGATAAACATGGGGGTTAAATGTCTGGTGATTAAGAGACAGATTGCCAAGTTCTGAGTGTTCCCCTCTGAGCAGTTGGGGTAAATTTTGAAAATTGATTGGCCTACGTGATCGAACAAATTATCAAATCGATTTTTGAATTTCCCATCGGGATACGCGACTGAACAACACTAGGTAGATGAGGTGTACGACAACTGTGCATAAGCCACGCTTCCACTCAGGACATTGAATAAAACTAAAACGATTAGCGAGGCACACACCACTAGAGAATTTGTTGGGAGCCTCTCATGTAACCGAAAGAGTAAACAGCGCCTCACTCAACATCGTGCAAAACAACTTTATGGATATGAAACAAGTTGGAAGCATGCAATTGGAAAGGCAATCATGTCGTCAACGCTTAAATCACAAAACAAGATTAAACGAGAGAAATGGACAACGTACCGATAAATACTCGTTCAAATCCCTTCGGCGTTTGGCTAGAAAATCACGACTCATGTTGCTGAACGCGCGCTTCGATGGCAACCTCAATTTCGGTATAGTCCCGTACTACACAAAAATGACCGATCGTCAACAAAGAGACATCAGAGGGAGCCCGTGTAACACCGATCACAAAACATCATAGAATGAAACATTTATCGAGCAGATATTGTCTAATGAAGTTAACACACAGGGCTATGTCTAAGGCTCGAAACAGCGTCTCCAAAATCGCAGATACATTAAAATTTTATATATTAGTACATGCCGTGAAATCCAGGGTACAAAATGCCCATCAAAGATCAATACCGCATCCTCAGAATTGGATTAACTCATCGATATATTGTTGTAAACATCAGAATTCCATGGTGAGTGCTAGAAGTCATGTCTACAAAGTTTATTGGAGAGTAATTAGTAGGGCGCAGAAAAATGAACTAAACTATTCTGCTGTCGATACAACCTAGGACAAGTGACTTGTAATTCTTGAACAAACACGCTCAAGTCGAACACCAGGGGAGTCATTAACCGCTACATTCGCATCAAACATTTGACTTGAGGTTTATGTGTGCACGAAATTGCAAGTCTGGAGCTCTTGATCAATTTCGAAGTGTGTCACCAAATAGTTGAGAAGAGTTGGTTGATCTCGATACCCCCTCGGCACTACGAAAAGTGATTCGGGCGCCAGTGGTTACCAGCTGCCCAAAAGTAACTCAGATAACGTGCAGCAGTCTGTGATTGTGCGGCACTTTGCTTGTGATTTCATGCATATATACCTTAGAAATCAAGTGCCGTGTTATTTGGTTAAGAATTAACCACCGTTTGGAAGCGAATTAATCTGTTTTAACGTGATGATTCTTTGTATGTACCCTTCACATTATTGATCATAAAGGGGATATTACCTTGTCGGTAATCAGCGCGTGTAGATCAGCGAACTGGCTGAAACGACGGAGTGTTTGCCAAGAGTCCGAATGTTCAACAACGGTGGAAGTGCACGAAACCTTCAGCGTGTACACCACATAGGAATCTCGCATTATTTCTGTATGAGGTCGGAGATAAAATATATTGATACCGATCATCCAGATTTATAAAAAGAATCAAAAACAAGCTTGTTTTTGTAGTTCCACTACATGCGACTTTGTGATTTAATATAATAATCCAGGAAAAAATTATGACAATAAAATACACTGCCGCCACTGACTTCGGTTTGCAGCCATATCTCGTAAGGTTTCCAGACAACTATTAGGTGGATCTTTTGGACAAACAAATACGCCCAACTAAGCCTGACGCTACGGTGAGTTTCTTCATCCCATCGCGCCACGTCATGGACTGGCCACCCGATCGTTTCTACCAGCTTCTGCCAGGCTCTGCGAATAATGCGCGGTACGGTAAACGGTGATGAGACATTCTTAAAACATTTCCCAACCATCGCATACGAGCAGGCATCAGTATTTTTCTCAATCCGTGGATGCTTGGTCCTAACACTCGCATACAAACATCGATATTTGTAACGCGATGCTGCCGCCGAATTCCAGCAATCCTACGCAGGCAACGGGTGCCGAAAATAGAAAGCCGGCGGACATCTTCCGTTCGGATAGAGCAGGTTTCGCAGTCATAAAGTACTGTACCACACACCACTGCGTTGTACACTCGACCTTTAGTATGGAGTAAAACATTGCGTCGACGCCATAAATGACGAAGGTTAGCAAACGCTACACCCGCTTTTGGTTTACGTTGTGAGATCTCGTCCTCGACAACCGCCATTAGAGATGCAACTGCCGAAGTAAACAAAACTATCGATCAATTCAAGATTGTCATCATACACAGTTAGATTTTAAAGAGAGACGCTCCAGTTGTGGGTGTTTTACACTTGTTAGGTGCAACGCACATGCCATACCTTGAAGCTTCAAGTGCCAGGCTAGAGCATAGAGACATGCCTGTCATGTAGCAATGAATCAAAAACACATTTCAAGAAGTGGAATAAACTCCGAGTATAAATCGCAATGGAAGCAACCCGGCGGGTAAAATCGTTTACTCTCGCATTACAAACTAAAGTGAATTAAGAAAAACGACGTCCGGGCTGGGCAAACAACTTACCGGATCGCACAATCTGAGCGGTGTATGATTCAGCGTTAGGACCCGGCGAGGTGACCTTAAAAGGACAGTACACGTTTCGAAACACAGAAGGAACCATTGAAAATACATTTTCATCACAAACTTACAAGCTGAATAGGTTGATCATCTTTCTTTGGTTCTGAAACCAAGTAGACGAGACATAATTCAACGATGAGCAAAATAAATCTAACGACTTTTTACGAAAGAAATCATCAAATCGTTAAATTATCATGTCGACCCTCTGACAAATATATAAATCACGAGTATTCTCGCGCTGAACGATACTACAGTCGAATAGGACTTGCCAAAATAAATATACAACAATATGATGTATGAAAACACAAGCCTGATCCAGGCAAAGTGCCGCAACAGTCAGAGAGTGCGCGTGGGCTGAGATACTGTCAGGTTGCCCAGGCCTAGACAGATATGACAAAAGAAATAGAAAGAAAATAGAAATGGAAGTGAGACTCAAGTGTGTTTCGGCATGAAGCTCACTACCGGTGGCCAATCAATTTAGCACGATGTTAGCCGCACAGCACAGAAGTACTGCTGTGCGGCTAACAACAACAATAACAAGCCAATGAAATGAAAAGTCCTGAAGTTATTCCGGCGCTGAATTAGCTGCGATGATCACGACTCTTCTATAAACCGTCCCCGAACGTTCAATGTACACACAACGTTGCTCTAAGTGAAGATGATATGTACGTACCTTTATACTGAATTGGCGGGCACTCTACATCCATCGTAGAATTAGACTCGTCCGCCGTAAGTGGAGATGAATTTTGCTCCGAAGGGTCTTTGAGTAGATCCAATTCCGCTAGTAACTGAACATAATGGGGACTTCGTTTAAACGCTCCAAAATATTGAGCGCCCGATAAAATATCCGCCAACTGTTGATACGGAGAAGAATGGCATGCGGCAAATGGTTAGTCAGATATAGAATCAGAGGATGGTAGAATATATCACATGAGTTAAGATATTTAAGGTAAATGTATGGATACCATCATTGACTCCATGCCTAGAAAGGAGAACAATGGCGAGTTCGTCTTACATCTGATCCATTGAGCTTCCAGGTGAATGAATGAAAGCACAAGCCTGATCCAGGCAAAGTGCCGTGCAGTCACAGACTACACGTGGGCTAAGATACTGACAGGTTGCCCAGGCCTAGACAGATATGAGAGAGAAAATAGAATAGAAGTAGTAGTAACTTACCGTCGACTCAATTTCGGCAAAAACATTTGATCAGGATGTGCAATCAAGTTCTCAGCCTGTTGGTAATTGTTTAAGTAGACTGCCACAAAGCGTGACACCGAAACTGCGGAGACTGGCAGCATCAACGGATGAAAGGACTGTCGGAATTGTTTGCATGGCAGGTCGCAACGTTCAAGAATCACCCAAGGCATGGAGCACATCTTATCGGAATTATAACTCCTCTATAGATTTTCGTGAAATGAGGTCATGCACAATAACGGAAATGTGCACAATTTACACCTATGGGTCTACCACTACCAGGATTTTTACTTGTTGATGCGAAGTTATAATCAAAGGATATGAGTTAATGAAAGGGCGAAACACTTTGAGAAAGGTTTGACATACACTTATCAGCATTCAATCTACCAAAAACACCACTACTGCACTCGATAGAGTGGAAAATATGCTGTAAATGTTGGGAAATTGTTGATTTTTCAAAGCAGGCTCCAAAAACCTGGTAGCAAAAAGTAGACAAATGGAGTTCCGGTAGAAGGTAACGCATTATCAAGGAGCAGTACATTGCTTGGTGGATTCAAGTTCCCTGTGAAAGAATTTTTTGCTTCAACGACGAATCATTCACCAATTCGTTTAGGTGAAACTTACAAGAATGAAGTGGTGAAAAGATATCAAGCATAAACTAGAAACGAAACAGAGAGAGACTAATGCCGTTTGTCAACGGGATGTGAATACGAATACAAATTGCATGCAATTCAACACAGTGTACACCACTTACCAAGCAGTTCAGGTATAAGCGCAAAATGGAGTGTTTGTCGATGGAAGTCATAAACTCTGAGGAAAGAAGTTGAATAGTTTGGATGAAATAAGCTCGAAAGAAAATAAAGTTACTCATCACGATAATAACACGAAGTAAGATCGTGATATTTGAAAATGTACCGAGCGAATAAGAACTTAACAAACTATCAAGGGTGAAGCCACCCAGGTTGCCTATTGGCCATGGTACATAACCATTATAGAAGCAGAAACGATTACACAAGTTAGATGATACGCGTAGAACAGTGCTAAATTGGTTTACTGAACAGTTTATAATGTCGGAATACTATTTTTGAGAACACGTCTGTTATAATGCAACCCTGTTTGAATGAACAAGACCATAACAGTTTCCTGTTAGTAGAAACATTAATAGCAACAAGTGTAGTGTTGTTCACATCCCTTACACTGCATTATTTGTTTTGTGCTATTAGCTTTCATCAGGTTTCCAGAGCCCTCGAACAGTGATCAGGTGGCAAAAAGCCTTGACGTTAATACTCAGTATGATCAAAAGTGCTACATACACGCAAGGTTTGGATGCCGTTCCAACTTCGGGACACAACACACAAGAAAGACCAGACAGCATTAGGCTATGGTTGTAACAACCCAATCCAGGGCAGCTGATCTGGTAGGCATTCGGCGATGTATGGAACGTTCAACACAGGTGTTTGAGTGAAACTTGAACATGGCTCAAAAGCGATGTGAACAGAAACATGATATTGTGTACGATACAACATAAGTACACAGCCGTAAACGATTGGCAGAAATTGCAATGCTCTCAAAAATGTTTTTTTCTCGTTCGTTTTTCCGGGAGCTGAGCAGTCTGACATCACATCAAACACGCAGTCTATCGAACGTATGACACTTGGCCTGAAGTCAGTTTTAGGGATTAATAAACGTGCTTCGAGCTTTAAGGGAAGTGTCACTAAGTCAAATATGAAACTCACCAAGAAAACTGACAAGTGCCACACTGGTAGAAAGCAGCTCTTTGAACGGCATATCATAGAGACGCACCCCCGGTTGTAAATTGTAGGCAAGCACATTTTCAGGCTAGCAAATTGAGAATAAGATGGATAGAAACACCAACTAAGAGAGTATGATGTAAAATAAAACGAGCACATAATATGGTGGCAACAAAAAAACTTTGATAGTCGTATAAGTTTGCCACAACTAACTATGCTTTTGGAAAACAGGTTCAATAAGTGAAGCTGCATCAAACAGCATATATGGTGGTATACAGCGCGTGCGTACTAAATACTTTACTGTAAAGCAGTGAACCCTGGACCACAAATGCAAGACACGAACGGAAGCTGAATGCTTTCCATCTACGAAGCATCTGTCGTATCTTGAACATATCGTGGATGGACAAAGTGACTAATGCTGAAGTGCTTTCAAAAGCTCGTCTACAGAGCATGCACACCCTACTACGACACCACCACCTGCGGTGGCTTGACCACGTCTACAGAATGGAAAATGGTCGTATTCCGAAAGATCTACTCTATGGTGAGTTGCAATCGGGAAGTCGAGCAATGGGCAGACCGCACTTGCGGTACAAATGACGTTTGCAAAAGAGATATGAAAGCTCTTGGATTGAGCCCGCGAGTTGGGAAGAACTAGCTCTTGACCGCTCACATTAGAGGCATTCTGTAAAGAGTCGTCTGCAAGCTGGGGAGGAGACGATACAGCACATGGCTGCTGAACGCAGATCACGCCCAACGACCGAGTTCTGCCTATTGTTGCAAACGCTGTGGGAGAGATTGTTTCACCCGAATCGGACTGTTTAGTCATTCGAAAAGCTGTAGAACATGAAACTTCATGCGATTGTGATGGACATCCATGGTCGAAATCGACCGAAGTAGGCCAACAACAATCCCAATATTTACGCCAAAGAACTTAGCCGACAGCACATATTATTTGACCGTCGTGTTTTGAAATGTTTCCCGATGAACAGCAACAAATGACTAGATAATTTTGTACTCATTTTACCCACCGTAACCACAATTTCATCATCATCACCACCACAGACAGCATTACACGGGTAGAAAATACCGAGTAACGGACTGTCCAACAACCATGACAAGCTAAAATCCTTGAAATATGAGGACGAGTGCGACCTAAAATGTTAGGGAACCTATAGAAGATTAGGCACAGGCACACTGGAATGAGGTGCCTACAACTCGAAACAAACAATCCTTCAATTAAGCTTTGAGAACGGGTAGAGTGGCATCAGCTTGACAGCTTTTACAATTTCTGTTTAAATCATACTTTACAAATGACCGAATAGAAGAGACTGCAAGATTTAACTTACAAAAACCTCAAGTTTTCAATGGGAAGCGTTGATCAGTATGTATGAGATCGCGAGCTTGATCTAGGCAAAGTGCACAGCCATAGACTGCATGTGGGCTACGATTGTGTCAGGTTACCAGATAAGAAAGCAAACGGAAAATGACAATGAGATTCCAGCGTGTTACTTCACGCAGCTCCGTACCGGCCTTGTACTCAACTCATTGATGTCCGATTAACCTTGTACGCTCGCCAAGTGGAATGATCAAGATGGCTTGTTACAAAGCATGTTAGGCGTGGTAGTAAAACCAGTTGGGAAGCTGCCACGTTGATGTCACTCTATTTATCCACACAAGCTAGCGAGGTGTCAGAGTCCAATTTTAATTGGTTGGACATTTAGATTAGAGACGTCATAGATTCTTAGATCATACTCATTTGCGATATAGGTATGGCAATGCCATCTGAGCATGGATACACATAAAAATGTCGTTTTTGATGATTATGCTGCTAATGAAGATCGGTCGTATCCCTAAGACCCTAAAATTAAAACGGTCAAAAATAACGGAAACGATTAGAGGATATGGATAACTGCTCAATATTTGAAATCATAATGGTCTGTAACACAGAATTTAGCTAACCTTTTCGGCAACGCCTTCTTTGATTTGTTTCAACCTTTGAGAAGCGATTTTTCGGACATATTCCAGACTCCCAAGTTGGGCTTTCACGGAAATATCTGCACAAATCGTTGGGTACAATGTAAACAACTAGTGATAATATGTGTTTATAGTTAGCACACATTGACATGATTTTACTGCTTCATGGCTTAGTGCGTCAAGTTCGAATGGCGCATTAATGTTCAGTGTGTAGCGTTACCCCCTCCCCAGTCAATTCGTTATTAGTACATCACCTCCTTCAGTTTTTGGGTTCAAATAGCACAGTCTCGTTGAAAGAGAAAAGAAAAATATCCGTCGGGATTTCTGTTCTCAGCATGGAATACTTCTCTGAAATGAAATTCGATCAAATACTCCACTAGGCCAACAAGTGCATTTTTTAACAAACGCTCCCAATAGAGACGCAAACACTATCTGATCGACAATTATCCAAATTGAATGTTGTCTGTGCTAAGCCTTGTCATAATGGACAGACGTGTGTGAATTTACTATTTGAAGGAGACCCGGATACCATTGCATTGATCACAATCGCAGCGTATCATGTGTGTATTCGATAATTGCTTATTTGACAGGTGAATCTTTGAGGAGTTAGTTGAATGATATCATTTATTTACTTTTATCATCATTGTGCACCGCTACGTCATCATAGAGCACGGGTTTAGAGGCAAAAGCCAACCAGCATCAAGCAGGAAATACGATAAGCATAAAAAGAAATATTCAAATGCGTATAATAAGCTTGCCTTCGCAGCTTCATTGCACGCGATTTTGTATTTATTTTAAGATGCGATATAATGATGTATGATTAAAAAAATTATGATGCACATAGTAAACTACATTAGTGCCACTGACTTCAAGTGCAGCCATTTCGCGTAAGATTTCTAACTAAGTATTATATGGACCATTTCGACCCCAGGCAGGCAACCGAATACATTTTGCTGAGCATAGCGCTGAGCGCGCTTTTTCATCGCAGCGCACTATTTAATGGACCAGTCAGTCAGTTGTTAAGCAGACAAGTGCGTATAAACCGATGGGCAGCTTCTGGTCGGATAGACAAGCTATTTTAACCATAAAAAACGTAGCACGCACAGACCTCGTTGTAAACTTAACCTTTAGGATTAAAAGAAACATCTCGGCCTCGCCATTAAAAGCGAAGCCTGCTTTGTGCGCACGCTGTTTGACCTCCTTCACAATATTAACGTTAACAGAGTTTAAACAGCCGAGTAAAACAAGGCTATCGACAGGATTTATATGAATATCACAGACAATGAGATTTGGAAAAGAACCGCTTCAGTCCTGGGTAAATATTTTACACCTGTTAGGTGCAAACACATACCACACATTGAGAAACTGCCGGAGTTTGAAAACTGTATCTATACAACGTTGGTCGACACGAAACCCAGTCTTTTGTTGTGATTCGGCTTTTTCGGATTGGCACTCAAGCATTGGAGCGAGACAGAAGCCAATGTTTTAGCAAACACTAACATGAAGCTGATGCCCTGATGATTTTCACAGGAATTACGCTCTCTTTTTGAAGACCAGAGCAATAACCAATTCTCTGAGCGATCGAAAAGCGCTCCATCTCAAATGGTAGCAAATAACACTTCAAGTTCAAAAACGTGTACGCAACCGCCATCATTGAACAATGACAGTACAAACGCATCAAGGCTTGATGTCTCGGGATACTCGCGGTAGACAGCTGATTCATTACGAGCACATGGGATACCGTTCTCTGTATTCGCAAAAATCAGTAGGTGGGGAAGGCGAATTAAACTGTGGCACAAAATGCAGCGCTACTAGGTGCACTCAGTATCAAAGCACATCCTATCAAAGTATCAGTGCCATTTCGGTAAAATATACCCACTCCCACGAAGTTACGAGATCGTAATTCAAGGCACGAATATCGCTAAATGAAGTCCGCCACGTGTAATATAAACCGCAGTATGCTCAAATCTTGCAAACTGACAGTATACAGAAAATAATATCTGTAGGGATTAGGTGAACTGTATGACGAAGATCAACCAAACTATCAAACATTTATTTGAGTATCGACCAATCGGAAAAACTCAAGAACTAGAATCTCTCCAATATGAATTTTTATCCAATTAGAAGCAGTAACGAAATCAGGGAAATTTCAACCGACGACCACGATTGTTTGATCAGCACCTATAAATCCTCATTATTGACACACAAGGTGATACGTCAATCAGCATTCCTTTCGATAATATATTCTCCGTAATGTTTGTGTAACAAACCAAAACCCGTAAAATCACTCACCGTCATCACTGCCGGTATCATGACCTCGGAGCTTGTCCGAGAACGAATTCAGTTGCTGTATAACCACTTCAAGTTCCTCCGCACTGTCTGAGAGTCTCAAAGCTTGAATGAAATACTCGCTCGAGAACGCACTGTCCTTGGCCTTTAAACACAGAGATTTGCAGAGTCAAACAGAAAACTGAATATGGAGATTACTTTAAGGGGCATTACGGATTATTTAAAGCGGGATGATCAACTTTGAAACGAAAATATGCGGAGCATATACGGAAGAGTCCCACCCATTAAAAAAGCGCACATCTTAGAGATAACCGAAATACAATAGCATGCCATTGCTTCGCCGTTTTCACAACGAAAATATATTCATGAAGAAATGCTCAGTGTATAGTTTTGGCGTGAAAGCACAAGACTGATCCAGGCAAAGTGCCGCACAGTCAGAGACTGCACGTGGGTTGAGATACTGTCAGGTTGCCCAGGCCTAGACATATATGACAAAAGAAATAGAAAGAAAATATAAATGGTAGTGAGACACCAGCGTGTTTCAGCATGCAGCTCACTACCGGTGGCCAATCAATTCAGCACAATGTTAGCCGCACAGCACTGAAGTACTACATGATTGCACATCCGTGCACCATATAAACTGTTAATGAATAAATACGTTTGAAGACCAGTGTGTTGAACCTTATTTCTAGCTGCTCTTAAAAGTCGTAAGTTTTCATCTGTAGGCATAACTTTGAACCTCAAGAATGCTGACCGTTTCTCATCCAACACAGCAGTCATCTCAGAAGCTTTTGCTTCGAACCAGTCGCTCGTTCGAGCTTTCTTGGGACAGAAAGTGGAAAGCGCGACTCAGCATATGCAGCTTTTTATCGATTCCCAGTTTTCTGAAGCCGATTAGAGTGGGGTTGTCTTGTTGAACTCGGCTGTGAAGGCTTTTACAAATCGCACAGCTAGGTTAGGTTCGCACATGCGAGTGACGTCTATCCTAGGCTTAGCAGACAATTTGGTGTGGTGAAATCTCGACTGGGGAAGCTTGTTTTGTCCTCTCCATTGGTGCGTTGAGATGTACGCCAGGGCAGTTCAATACGGAGAACTAGCTGTTGCCAAAGCACATTCGTACATGTATATATAGGAAATAAATGATAAATGAAAAGGATGTCAACTGTTAGAAAAATAGGAAACAAGCCATTGATAATTGAACGATTAGCCGAATAATGCAAGGAGAACTTACAAGCCATGCAATCGATCGATTAACAAAATCCGGGTCAGCTAGCAGGTCGACCGTTGGCAGCAAAACAGCATTAACAAGTATTTCCTAAAGATTGACGGTGAGGTTATATAAAAATGATTACCCTGGCTATGTACCGAACAGCAGGTACGCGGTACTCCTCGGGTGGAAGTATGAAAAATAAAAACATGTCACTAATACGACGGAGATATCCTGTGAGTAAAATGTAAGCGAAATTTCACCTTACGTTGTTCTTCTTCTTTACTGGTTGATATTCTTTCCCTGTTCACATTCTTTTCCAATTCAGATTCGGCATCAAAAAATATCTTTATGAAATCTGTTAGTTTAAGAAAGTCTTCAATGAAAATCCCTGCCTTTATCGGGTTTGTTGGCATGGCGCTCTAAAGCTAAACGATGTAAACGGATGTGAGATGCCAATTCCGTTGGAAGAATCTCAGTAAAGTACGTAACCCAATCTCCAGTCGATATTCTACATTAATGAACTAAATGAAAAAGAACCTTTGAACGACATTTGAGACAATACGCTGAAGCAGTCGATGAAGTTCGGTGGTAAAAATGGTATCTGGTGTAAGAGGCCCATACCAGGTTGAAACATAATCTCGAATCGTATAGGATATCATCTGCATGTACGAATAAAAAAGGGCACGAATATAACCTGGTTAAACACAACATCCAGGGCGGTAGAATCGGATATCTTGATATTTGGTTTCGGTACACCTTCACAATCCATGATTGCAGTAACCTTCAATCATGACAAAATTGAGAACGTACCGATGGAATCCCTTTACTAATAGTGCATTTCGTGGTCAAAAATTCGAGTTGCTTGGAGGTATCGTTTAAAAAAAATACAAAACTGTCGAAATGAACTTGAAAGTTAGTGTACCTCAAAAGGAAACAGGCCACTGCAGTGAATATATAGAGAAGTAATGAAGGACCATAATGTCCAATTACACAGAGGACAGCGATCGGAAGCAGTAAAGTCCATCGCATGTTACTGTTATTCGGTTATTTCAAATAGCATCTAGGCTGGAAAAAAAATAATACAAAGTATTTTCTATCAAATAAAACCATGCACGTAGTAAGATATGAAACATCTTAGAAGTGTAAACACTAGAAGACTTTAGATGTGGTCTGTGTATATAAAGCACAGGTCTGCAAGAAGCACCATCATCATCAACAGGGACAGTATTAAACCGGGAGCATGTAATGAAAGCTTAAATGCCACACAACCACGAAAAACGAGATACTAAAATATTGGGAAGGCCAGGAATTAAAGACGACGAGGGTGGGAATGCACGGATGTGCAATCGTGCAGTACTTTTTACTGTGCGGCTAACACCGTGCTAAATTGATTGGCTAGAGGTAGTGAGCTGCATGCGGAAACAGGCTGGAGTCTCACTACCATTTCCTGTACTTTTTTCTTACTCATATCTGTCTAGGCCCGGGCAACCTGGCAGTATCTTCGCCCACGTGCAGTCTCTGACTGTGCGGAACTTTGCCTGGATCAGGCTTGTGCTCTCATACCATATACCATAGGAAATAAAGAGTTAAGGAATCTATAGAAGTGCATCTTATACAACAGAATAGCGAACATATGGAATGATCTTCCGGGAACAGTTTTAGTTGCAATCACGGTGGAGTAGTTCAAACATGCACTTGACAAAGGATTGCCGGTTGTTTTGGAAAGACAATCTACCCTTTATCTGAATGTCGATCATGTCAATGGTTGGACTATGTAAATGAACAGAATTTGATGCGGATTACACGGGCAAACACCCTGTCGTCTATAAAGAAGAAGAATGCTGTAAGGTTAATTCTAACGGAAAAAGTTTAGTGAGACTTGATCTATTTAAAAACCGAAAATATCAAGTTGTTTTTAAATCGCACCTCGATTGATGCAGATCTAAAAATGTAAATGATGGCGAAAATTGGAGTGCTTTCAAATATTTGTGTTCATTCTAATTAACTAATTATCTAAGCATTGCATAAAGTTCCTTATTCAATTTAAACTACTGGTAATCCTTTTAACACATACGTATATCAAACTGGCTTCCATGCAGTATGTGCTGTGCGGCTAACATCGTGCTAAGATTGGCTACCAGTAGTGAGTAGCATGCTGAAACACTACCATTTATATTTTCCTTATATTTCTTTTGTCACATCTGTCTAGGCATGGGCAACCTGACATATATCTCACGTGCCTTCTCTGACTGTGTGGCACTTTGCCTGGATCAGTCTTGTGCTTTCATACATACCATATACTCTGTTCGTTCAAGTTTATCAATGTTAGCAAAAACGTTCAACACGTATCTCTCAGTATCCACAGGCGATGGTCGACCAAATTGAAACGAGTGCCCAGATTCTTTCGGAGGTTCATTGAAAACACCAGCCACTATCAAGATTGAATCGTAAGGAACACAGGCGTGTGTAACTGTGAATGGAAGATGGGAGAGGTCTCATCATCGAAAGGTGAGAGAGTTAATGCATGTTGCATGTCCAATCGAATGAAAAGATGATGGGTAGCAGTTTATTTCAACAAATATGAAAAAATGGAAAACAAACACTTTTTGTGTTTCAAAATGATTTTCCAAATATTTTGTTTGGTTTTTGACAATAAATATGGTTGGATTTAGTCTTAAGAGTAATGCTCCGGTAAAAGCACCTGCCAACGTTCGTCCAGCCTATGTTTGAACGCAATTACTGAAGTTGCCGAGATCAGTTCTGCTGGAAGTGAATTCCACGCATTCACTATACGGATGCTAAAGAAATGCGTTCTGGATTTGAGCTTGGTGTGCGCTAACTGTCCAACATTCACTCCCGTAAAGCAATACTGCTTTTACCGAGGTGGAATATATCCCTCCCTTCAAACTTAAGCTCAAATCACGTCTCTTCCAGAGGTACTTAAGTTTAGTGAATGCATGTCTGACTTTACCGATTCTGGACGTGATTTCCTTCTCTATCCGACCCCCAGCAACCACCAGACTTCCTAGGTAGTTGAACTGTTCAACATGATTGAGAACCAGATAATGTGTAGCAAAATTGGGCAGTTCACCTGACCAGTCCAGAAGGAACACTTGACACTTGCTTGGCGAAAAGAATAGCACATACTTAGATGCCTCCATTGCCATCACATCCAAGGCTTGTTGAATAAATGTAGGGTCTTCGCCCAGTAAGGCAATATCATCAGCATAATCCAGGTTCATAACACATCCACCTGAAAGAAGCTCAACGCCACCCGTGGATACACTACTAAGATAACTCCGAAGGACGTCCTCAATGGTAAAGTTGAACAAGAACGGAGAGATTGGCAGCCTTGTCTTACACTAGAAGTTTTGTTAAATGGCATTGAGATTCTATCTTACGACCTTACCCTACCTATTGAGTGATCGTTTGAGTCCTTTAGGATAGCCACGTACTTCGATGGGATTCCATTACGAAGTACACACTTCCATAGAGCGGGTATCTCAAGGTCGCGGGCTGTTCGAATTCGGTACGTGATCCCAATTCACTGATTACATTTACGCTGCTATATATTCAACGTATTCTCTTTATATATATTATCTCAATGTCATTAAAATAATATCTGTTGAATACATTAAATATTTTCGGCGAAAAAATGCACTTGAAAACTTTATTATCATTTCGTATTAGGCTACGTAAATTAGCTAAGCCTAGTAATTGTACTGTTAGATCAGACACTGACACTTCAGTTATTCGGAATAAATTGAAACGATTTTAATCAGAGGTGTCAGAACATAGAAATGAAGTAACATTATGCAATTCAACCTATAATTCTTTAAAACCTCTTTTATCAATCATGAACTCTAATATAAGTATTGAAAAAGATATATTGATTCAAGCCAATAAATTTATAGAAATCATTAGCACGGAAATATATCAAAGAGAAGCTCGTTCCGAAAATGTTATCATCTTTAATGTTGCAGTTAATTATCCTTTAAACGATTTTAAAAAATGTATCTTTTCAACATATGACATCTTCCTAGAATGTTTCACTGTAGTCCGACTACGCGAAAACAATTGAACAACGTACTTCTATTTTATACAAATTCAAAGATAGGAGTTTTGCATCGTATTTACTCAATAATAAAAACCTTTTAAACCAAGTCAAAGGCCAATCTAATATCCATAAACACCACACTGGTGGGTCGCTGATACAGGTGACGGTGTTCTAGCAACTGACGCGGAACGAAGATCTGGTCGACACACCCGCACCCTGGTCGAAGCCAGCTTGCTCTTCGCGATACGTGCCCTCTCGAATCTTCGTAAGTCTGCGAAGGAGGCTGGTGACCAATATCTTAGCTACCAACTGAATAAGCGAAATTCCGCGGTAGTTGCTACATCCGTTCCGTACTCCTTTTTTATGGACTGGTATTATGTGCGATTCACCCCAGGAGGCAGGTACCTTCTCATCCACTCAAACCTTTGAGAACAGCTCGCGCAATTCCGCTACGACTGTCTCGCCTCCTTCCTTGAAAAAGGCCGGGTGAGATCGTCCTGGACTGGCGCCTTGTGTCGCTTTAGTAATTGGAACTCTCTTCTTATTTCTTCGACACTGGGGGGGGGCTAGCCACACTGACCATTGCAAAGGAGATTGAGGGGTGTCAGCGGTGTTTGTCGGACGGTGCTGATTAAATGGCTGAGTAAAATATTATTCATGTTTCTAATCGTATATTATGGCTCGTTGTACGCGAGTCATCAATCTCAGTAGTGTAGTACATGAGGTTATGGAATGGTTGATCCGCGGCGATATCTGTGAATACCTAACCAAACATTCTCCACTGAATATCGCACAACACGTATTCCTAAATGTCTGACTAACTTGTGCTTTCTAAACAAGGTTACTAAGGAATGGATGATGATATAGCGGCAGAAGTCTTCTATCTTCACTTTAGTAAGATTTTTGATTCAGTCAACCACATGCTCTTACTTCTCAAGCTTTCAACCAAGGGTTAGTCAGGGGCCCCGCTATGCTAGATTTGCGCATTCTTCAGTGACCGTTCCTTTACCATCAGGGTGGATGATACATACTCCGCATGTGCGCATATAACAAGTGGGGTTCTCCAGGGCTCAGTCTTGTGGTCGTTGCTGTTCCTCATTTTCATCGATGATATAGCTAACCAACTGAGTTCACCCTGTTATACGTTAGCTGACGACGTAAACATTGTTGGTTGGTCGGAATGATCCGATCTGATAAAAGACCTAGAAGCTGTGACGAAATGCGTGGATATGTGGGACCTTCCCCTCAACTTAAAGAAAACTCGCTTGCTTTTCACACTATCAGGCAAAATGATTGTCTCTACGACCTCAGCCCACACGGAGTTTTTTTGGATAGAAATCTGCTAAAGAATAAAGTATCATAGTCTCCGCAAACCTTAAGTTTACCGACTATGAAAATCGTCTCTTAGCATTAGGGCTATTCTTGATTAGGGGGAGACAGCTGTGGTGCGATCTTATAGAAACCTTTAAAGTTTTCAAGTGTTTAAGCTAACTCAAATTCGACGATCTGTCGGTTCTCGCCTCTTTTTGGTACACAGTCTTAAACTATGTACACCGCACACTAGACTTGAATCCAGAACGCACTTCTTTAGTAAACGCGTGGAACACACTTTACACAGAACTAATATCCGGAGCTTCAGTTCCATTCAATTTTAATGGTCTAAAAAGCATATAGCTTAACAAAAACCATAGAATAATATGGCAATTACGAATAACATAGGTAGTAAAACGAGATTTGTTTGTTACTGAGTAGTTCAGGAATCAAGTAAAAATCTGTAGAGAAGAAACTGTATTCAAAGTTCAAAGCTTTTATTGGTTCAATGTTTGGATTGGTCGACATGAAATTGTCCAATTTCGATTTGAATATACCCAAGTTGGGTGTATTGTCTGTGACGTGAGTTACGCGTAGTCCACCCGTTTCTTATTTCGATAAATTAAAAACAACGATTGGGATGTTCTACGGTACTCAACTGTATAGGAACGTACAGCAAACAGTGGAGCCAAAATACTCCAGAATCAACTATATCAAATGCAAACAAGTTCAATGACGACCAAAATTGCCGTCCAAAATGTCTATCAAAGACAAGACACCCGAAAGTGGTGTCAAAATACAAGCCAAATACAAGTGCCCAAAACGGCAACCGAATTCAACAACAAATGACCGACAATGGCAGAAACAATATATTAAAACAAACATTTGACCGAAGGCGTGTACAGAAAAGATTTACAATAACAGAAATAATTACAAAAAGAAAAGTTTTATATCGAAATACTGTAGGAAAATTAAACACAAGCAAAATCTATTACACAAAATTTAGGTTTTGTAACTAGGTTCAAAATAAAAGGAATGTTGAAGGGAAAGGAAGAATTTCAAACTACTTTGAACCTTACACCTCCGACCAAATTCTTTCTAGGGCTCAACTGTACAACGATTGTTCGACGAATACCCTAACTAATTCAGAGCAGCAAATGACTTTATTTAGTGGCGAGTCACTTCCGCCACATTACATCACCATCATTGGATATTAGTAGCTTTTTATAGAGAATGCGGTTGCAAGCCGCAGACTCACCACATCCTCCGGTGCTGCTTCTTGCCTTATAAAGAAGAGTTGTCCTGATTCCTTACCCAAGTCACCCACCTCATCTTGGGACCCTTCTAACAAACATACTTTCCGAATATCACGCCTGATCACGCCATCCTTTGTTCGTATGCTGACCGTTCGTACCAAACCATCATCACTCACTTCCGCTGTCTCAATAATACCAAGCGGCCACGACATTTTCGACAATTCTTCAGACACAACCAATACTACATCACCGGGAATTAAATTGCGACGTGTGTTGATCCATCGTTGTCGTTCTTGTAACATTGGTAAATATTCTCGCTTCCATCTTTTCCAAAATACATCTGTTAAATACAAGGCCTGTTTCCAGTTCATTCTCATTCTTTCTGCAAACCCAATGTTCACTGGGACCTTGAGATTGCTATGCTGTAGCAATAAGTCGTTTGGGCGTAGAGCAACTGCCTCAATATCACTTGAGGAGATAGGGACTAAAGGCCTGTTATTTAATATGCGCTCCACTTCAATCAATGCTGTCAACAAAGTCTCTTCCGAGGGAATTTGTTCAATGCACATGCCAGCCAGCGCTCTTCTTGTCGATCGAATTAGACGCTCCCAAACTTCCCCTCTACGACTTGCGTATGGTGGGTTAAAATGCCACTGTATTCCTCGAGATGAAAGGTTTTTGACGGCGACCGAATCATTGATATTCCTTATCCAAACACGAATCGATTTATTAGCACCAACAAAATTTTTTCCGTTATCAGAATATATATTCTCTGGGGCACCGCGTCGGGCGATGAACCGAAACAAAGCCATTATAAATGACTCGGTTGTCAAGGAGTGTGTGACCTCAATATGCACTGCTCGGCATTGTAAACACGTGAATAAACATCCATAACGCTTTTCTATTGATCGACCACGTTTGACATTGAACGGACCAAATTATTCGAGACCAATGTTAGCAAATGGGTTTCTACCGGAAATTGCTTGAACCGCTGGTAAATCTGACATTAACTGGTTTTGTTTAGTAGCGTTCAGTCTTTTACATACCAAACACTTGCTCAATGCACGCTTTACAGAGGATAATCCGTCGATTAACCAGTACCTTTTCCGCAACATGCACAACGTATGCATAGGACCGGCATGTCCTTCAAGAATGTGCGTATGAATAATAATCAATTCAGTAATATGATTTCTCTTCGGCAATATAATAGGATGTTTACCGGCTTCACTAAGGTTCGAATTCCGTAGCCTTCCTCCGACGTGGAGAATACCACAATCCGAAAATGGTCGTAATTTGTGTAATGATTTCGGAATACATTTACGATTAACACAATTCTTCTGTATTCCGAAGCAATCCCCTTGTACTAGTATTACAATGTTCGACGCTGCACTACGAAGCTCACGGACGCGCAATGACCCAAGTAAAAGGGAAGAATTTCCACCATTTCCGAACATCGTTTTTATATATTCTATAAAACGAAGCAACCAGGCTATCGAGCGCACTAACTTCATCCAGCTGGAGAAACTCTGCAGCATATGTAGTAATTTATTTTCTAAAGTCGATGCTGATAAATTACACGTCGTACGTTTAACCTCAACGTTCTCCACAGGAACATCATACATTGTGGTTGCTGGCCATTTCGCCGGTTCCTCGTGTAAAAAGTCTGGACCGTTCAACCAAAATTCTCGTTTTACCATATCCGTTACGCCACGTGATGTCATGTCAGCCGGATTAAGTTCTGTTCGCACGTGTCGCCATTGGGTCGTTATTGTATGTTCATGGATCATTGTTAACCTATTGGCTACAAATGTTGCGAAACGAGATGACTCATCACGTATATAATACAGGACCGTCATTGAGTCTGTCCAAAAGTTTACATCCTTGATGTGATTTCCAAACGTTCGTTTCAATAGCAAATATATTCGTACTGCAAGCACAGCAGCTTGTAATTCAAGTCTCGGAATAGAAACCGTTTTTAAAGGATTGACTCTTGACTTCGAAAATAAAAGACGTGCAGGTGAAACGAATCCTTTATCAAAGGTATGACCATATGCCACTGCTCCGTGACCAATTTCAGATGCATCGCAAAATATATGTAAATATATTTGCGTATCAAGCTGGTTATGCCCACCAATGCAACGAGGTACTCGAAGCTCCTTGGCAGAGCGTAAGGATGATATCCATCTATCGAATAGCAACACAATATCATCAGGAATCCTTTCATCCCATCCCAACTTTCTCCTGCAAATGCATTGTAATAAATGCTTTCCGGGCAGAATCCATGGACTCATTAACCCAAGAGGATCGTACAGACTGCTGACCATGGACAGTATTCCTCTTCTCGTCAATTCTCGATCAGGCATATTGAACTCCAGTGTAAATTCATCATAAGATGCGTTCCATATCACTCCCAACATTCTTTCGATACACGGTTTGTCCTCCCCTATCACCCGCACATGAGGAGCCAGTTCATGTATCGGCATAGACTCAAGCAACAAATGGTCGTTTGATAGCCATTTCGTCAATTTGAACCCACCAAGTTCCAATAACTCACTGAGCTGCCGTATCACTGTTATTGCTTCTTCTCGAGATGGCACCGAAATCAAGCAGTCGTCCACATAAAAGTTAGTAAGTACATATTTACTGATGCTGTCTTCAAACTTATGTCCAAACTGTTCTACCGTTCTGCGTAACGCATAAGTTGCACAAAATGGTGATGAAGTGGCCCCAAATGGATGCACTGTCATCCGGTACGCTTTAATGTGCGATGTCATGTCGTTATTCGACCACTAAAGCAGTCTTAATGCGTCTCGGTCCGCCTGTGGCACACCCACTTGCAGAAACATTTCTTTAATGTCAGCCGCGAACGCATACTTGTGTAACCGGAAACGTAGAAGGACCTCAACCAAGTTCGTTGTCAGGTTCGGACCCTGTAACAACATGTCGTTCAAGCAGACGTTGTTATACCTTGCAGCACAATCAAACACAATTCTACACTTCTCCGGTTTCCGTGGATTCAGTACCGGGTGATGTGGCAAGTACCAAACACGTGTCGGACGCTCATAATAGCCGGAATATCCTCGATGTGTCCGGATTCGAAGTGATGTCGCAATACTTCAACATATCGTTAATACAACTGTCCATCTCTTTCAAAACGACGTTTTAACATGCTGAGTCTCTTTAAGGCTAACTGATAATTATCATCCAATTGAATATCAGGTTTCTTCCATGGAAGAGGTACCTGAAAATGCCCGTTAACTAATAAGGATTTTTCAACTATACGTAACGCAGATCCATCATTACGCGAAAGAGTCGTATCCTCCACACAAAGATCGGCGAACTCTCCGTCATACAACTTGGTGAGTTTGTCGAGCACATCTTGTGTTTGTGCGGTGAGAACACTTACATGATTAACAACTCTCGAACGATCAGTTGGTCATTGTAGCACCCATCCAAGTAACGTCTTGGTAGCAAATGGCTGCTTTCGACCACTTAAACGTTGTTCCAGCACCGAATGCGCTTCCGGTACGTTACAGCCAATTAGCAACGTTATTTCTCTCCCCACATTCTCTGAAAACTTCAGATCTCTCAAATGTGCATACCTCGCGCTGATCATATTTGGGGAATTCAGCACTGCTTCAGGTAACTTGGAAACCGTGTAAGCTTCGGCTACATGAATTATTTCATCCCCGTCTACCGAATGCACATCGAAACTTAACAACGAGCTTTTCAAGTTTCGATGTAGACCAAGTGTTGTAATCGACACATCAACTGGCGCACTAGGCATACAAAATTTCTCAACAAAACTCTGCGAGATCAAAGTTGTATCAGAGCCATTATCAAGTAAAGCCACGACTGGAACAAGTCCAACTGGCGTGTCAATGTTCACTGTCAGGTAGCCTAAGCTTACTGCTGTACTGAGAGCAGTAGCACTGCAGTTTATACTTTTCAGTTGCTCATTAGGACGATCATAATGCAGCGAAGAATGGTGTCGTCTACTACAACCTTGAACGGGACAAGTCTTCGTAACCTTGCAATCGAATGCCCTGTGAGACCGGCATAAGCAAACGTAACATATTCCATGCTGCTTAGCCATACTCCATCTGGCTTTTACGTCAGCCTCCTGATAAACAGGACAATCTTCTATATTATGAGGTCCTCTACATTGAAAGCATTCAACCAGCATTGGTCTCGGTTCCCTTGTAGTCATTAACAGCCTCCTCCCTTCTAGCATTCTTGGTTTATCCGATGGTTTCGAAGAGACAGATGTTCTATCTATTAGCATGCCAAATCTGCTTCTGGCAATTCTTGCTCTCCGAGATACGAACTCGGTGAGACTGGCAAAATCAACTTCTGACCCGTCAGCAAGAATTGTATCCGCTGCGTCAGCCCACTGCTGTTGTAACGCAACAGGGAAGCATTTCACTAATCCTTCCAAAGTTGTAACTGAATTCAAATCAGCGTCACACTTCATTTGCTTCAATGTGATTTGGCAATTTTCCATTTTTATGGCCAAATCAGACAAACTATCGACTTTGTTGGAAAGTCTTCTAGCTTCATCAAGCAACTCCTCTAATGTTGACCTGGCAATTACATGTGGTAGTCCAAACAAATCTTTCAAAATCATCTTTGCCCGCGTATAACCCTCAGTGGGTTGTAGCATGACACATGCATTGCTTTTCGAGCCTTGCCCCGACAATAATACATCAAATACAACAGTCGCTGGCCCGGATCCATAAGCCTCGACTCAACGTAACATTCAAACTGTTTCAGGAACTTCCAATAGTCTATCGGATTACCGTCGAAGTAGGATAATTCTACTTTAGGCAATCCCATACTCATGTTCATCGCTGGTTGCAAATAGCTTACCGCCGAGTCGAACCCTTCAGTTTTGCTACTTGTACCGGCGATCAAGTTTTCTTCTTCAGCGACTCCTCGTCGTTCATTTGTCAAGCGCTCTATCGTTGATCTAGCAGCATCTAAATCGCGCTTTAATTGTAACACTTGTTGAGAACTCGCAATGCTATCTCTATCATCATCGTTTTCCTTAGAAGCTATCTTAGAAGATATCTTAGGCATACTAGATGAAATATACAACAATGTTTCAAAACGACAAAAAATAAATAAAAAGGGGACGTCACCAAAGTTGTGAACAGGGATTGACTGTCAAATGTTCAATGTCACGACGATCGGGGAGTTCTTCGCCAATTTTGCTCAATATAGCTTCAATTGAACGAACCAAAATGCGTATTTTCTCCGGTTAAGACAAATACTGTTCCAGTCAGAAGACAAGTTATGATGCGAATCTAATTGAAACGATCCAACTTGAGCACAGAAACCGAATTGATGCAATTCACGAATTGAGTACTTCTCGCCAAGTTCGAGAAGAATCAAATTCCAAATTAAGTACTGCCTGAATTAGGTACTGTATTGTCTGTGACGTGAGTTACGCGTAGTCCACCCGTTTCTTATTTCGATAAATTCAAAACAACGATTGGGATATTCTACGGTACTCAACTGTATAGGAACGTACAGCAAACAGTGGAGCCAAAATACTCCAGAATCAACTATATCAAATGCAAACAAGTTCAATGACGACCAAAATTGCCGTCCAAAATGTCTATCAAAGACAAGACACCCGAAAGTGGTGTCAAAATACAAGCCAAATACAAGTGCCCAAAATGGCAACCGAATTCAACAACAAATGACCGACAATGGCAGAAACAATAAATTAAAACAAACATTTGACCGAAGGCGTGTACAGAAAAGATTTACAATAACAGAAATAATTACATAAAGAAAAGTTTTATATCGAAATACTGTAGGAAAATCAAACACAAGCAAAATCTATTACACAAAATTTAGGTTTTGTAACTAGGTTCAAAATAAAAGGAATGTTGAAGGGAAAGGAAGAATTTCAAACTACTTTGAACCTTACATTGGGTGAAAGTGCAACATTACGGGGTAGGGAGTTCCAGGTAAAGCATACGTATACATAATATAAACACCTCAGACAGTTTGTTCACGAGTCGGGAATAAGTACTATATAGTCGTGACTCCGGCTGTTTCTTGGTGGTAGTCGTAAAAATAGTTTATTCAGGGGATGGCGGTACCAAGAGTCGAAGAGATGGAGACCTGCAATACGATAATCGTATTGTTTGTGTTTCAAACCGCATACGAGCTTTGTGTAAATGCGTTCAAACATGGGCTGGAAGAAGGATGGCAGGTGCTATTCCCGGTGCATTACCCATGGTAATAAATCCCTACTTTTTTCTGAGAAAAAGAAACAACAAAAATATTTTGAAAATCTTTTCGGGACACAAAGGCGTCTCTTTTCCAATTTTTTTCGATTTTTTTGAAATCGACTGCTGTCCATCGTCTTTTCATTCGATTGGACATGCAACATGCATTAACTCTCTCTACTTTCGGGGGTGATACCTCTCCCGTCTTCCATTCACAGGTACACACGCCTGTGTTTCTTACTAATCAATCCTAATAGTGGCGGGTGTTTTCAAGTCCACCTCCGAAAGAATATCGGCACTCGTTTCGACTTGGTCGATTATCGCCCTGTGTTAATGATACTGAGACTGATAGTAAAAAGAGACGACGGCTGAGAGGCGACCTAATAGAAGCCTTCAAGATTCTAAAGGGTCTGTAACAACATTGTTTTTCTGTACATACCAATTGACCTTGATAACTTACTTTCCGTTGATTCGTGTTCCGTGATTGCTACTCTGTATCTTCGTGCACCCTTTTGGCTACCGCAATAAACCTTTCATCTCCTGTGCCTTGTCTCCAACATTCTTGGGGACAATATTGTAGTGGTCAGTCCACTCCAAATTGGTGAGCCCGAGGTGATGCACGAATCCTTCGTGTACTACAATTGGTAAGCCCAATATCCACGCACAATTCGAGATTTTTTTCGGTTGGTCTTTTCCCGATTTACATCGGCGTTATTTGAGGATAATTTTTTTACCTCCTTTACTACGTTTTACATCGAAACGTCATATGCATCACATAAATACACTTGTTGATCAATTCACAAGTCGGGTTAGAGCACAATCTACAGGGCAGATAGTTTACTTTGTTTACTGCTTGTAAGCCCCTCGTAAATCAATCAACGGATCGTCGGGTAGGCACTCTCCTAGAGAGACTATGCATCAGGATTTTATCAGTCATTTTACGGCTGACATACGATATATCTTAGGTGCCATAATTCCTATCTCTACAACGTGTGTGATAGACTGGCCACCTTTCCTCGACCTCAGCGAAATCGCTGCAGTGCAAGCTACCGATGCAGGCATCGCACAGCTCTGGGACGCCTATTCTTTCATCACACTTCTCCCCTTGCCAGATGGCTTGGGCAATATCTTTTGCGACCTATCGCAAAGCGCTTTCCGACTACTTACCCTGTCTGCTTTTAGACGGCGCATTAGTCACACCATACGCAATCTTTCTCATCCTGACATTCGTGCTTGCGTTACGTTTGTTACGGACAAAATTTGTATGGTCGAAAGCCAGTGAGTACATGCAGCATGACCGTGTCATGGCACCTACGCCATTTGGGATAATAACTGCTTGTACATCAAGTATATACCCACAATCCGCCATCTACACAGTGAGTATGCGCCTGGAACGGCATATTTGCCAATTATGTAGCGGTTATTTAAAACGTTGTTATCGCTTGGTATATCCCGTGCATGATTTTTTTACCTCTTCACTATAACTCGGTCGTGGCCATAAACCCATGCACCAGATAGTTTTTCTTCTCACTTCTCAGGTACACATGCTCCTCCGGCTTTTGAAAACGTGGCACGCGCAACCCCCGGATCACCGACGCTTGTCGCCATCCTACCTGGTAGAACCTACCAACACGAAACTTATCAGACAAGGTCCTTACCAGCCCGACTACACGCCACTCAGCTTTCTCCAGGCGAGGCCGTTCGCCATCGACCCTGAAGTGCATGAACTTCTCAGCACGGACTAGGTTTTCGAAGCTTCTGGTTCTTCGTTGTCAAGCCCACGCATATGCTCATACTTGGTTCATACTAAGACCATGCCAGACGGGCCATTCCGCTAGCAACTCGTTCACCTCATGTGACACGTGACTTGGCTTAGTACTTATCGGTTTTCGTGTATCCTACCCTGGTCACCACCGACAATCGACGGAAACAAATAGGTGCCTTGGCCGACTTCTAAGTGGATGGTTGCTGAGAGACTATGTTCCAGCCTGGAAGGACCTGGCACCGCTTGGCCAGTTCAATTGTCTATTTCTGATCAGAAGTCTCCTCTGACCAGAATTCTTGGAAGGGGGCTGTGTAACAACATTGTTTTACTGTACATAACAATTGACCTTAATAACTCACTTTCCGTTGATTCGTGTTCCGTGATTGCTACCCTGTACCTTCGTGCACCCTTTTGGCTACCGCGATAAACCTTTCATCTCCTGTGCCTTTTCTCCAACATTCTTGGGGACATTATTGTAGTGGTCAGTCCACTACAGGTCTTACGGGTGATAACATTACTAAAATTCTTGAGATTGCTCCTAACACAGCAACAAAGGGAAATTCTATGAAACTTCTATAGAGTAGGTCCAGGTTGCTGGCACGCGAGCAGTTTTTCAGCAACCGTGTGTTCACTTTCTGGAACAAGCTCCCAGATTGTACAGTAAACCTTCGAATGTATTGAGCTTTAAAAAGGAATTAGACGCTAAATGGCCTACCGTATTTCCGCACATTGTCTGATAAAAAACTTATTGGTACATTTTTATCTCATATCTGTCTTGGCCCGGGCAACGTGACAGCATCTTAGCCCTCATGCAGTTTATGACTGTTCTTCACTTTACATCGACTAGGCTAGTAAATTCATAAATCATACATTGTTAACGCATATTATTGCATTGTTTCCTGAATAGATGACTTCTCACCGTGCTGGTGAAGAGAAACCCTTCCTTACATTCAGGATATCCGGAAACAAGAACGTGTGAAACGTACGAACTGTATACTCAATATCGGGATGCCGGGTGCACAACCACATACCGTCGAAGGAAATCTGGGCGTGTGATTGGCTTTTAGCCACCTTCAGCCCTGTGCAACTTGAACTTGAACATCCAAGGTTGCGCGTGGAGTGAATTTCTGAGGTTCCAAGTATCTTTCAATACAAGTCTTGTGGCTGAATATCGAATCAGATTCCTTCTCTGATTCAATTGAAATTTTTATTAGCAACCATATACGTGTCTGGGGATTTACTGAGAAGTATTCCTCGTGAATTCTGGTAAATTGTTTTCGCAATCTGCTGCTCCATTAACGATTCACTGCAGGCTACGTTACAATGACTTCTTCGCCGTGCTTCAAGTGCGCCAAGAAAGTTATTTCCTCATTCAAAGCCATGCAATGTTCAATATGCAGCTGTTGGATTCACACCCGATGCTGTAGAATGGAGGACACCACTTATCAGCCGTTAAGGACCTACCATGAGCCGTACCTTCATTTTATCTGTGAAGCGTGCATCCCTCGTCTGGAAGCCTTGCAGTCCTCCCGTTTGCCAAATAAGGAAGATCTACCTGTAAGTGGCTCCATGCTGGTTAATGATTTACAAGGCACAAGTGTTCCGGCTGATAGCAAAATGCCTCCACTCGGTAGTACACCGAAAAAGAGCAAAGCTGTGTCATCCGGACGCCGATCGAAAACCAGAAGAAATAAATTTGTTGCACTGCCATCGAACGTGCAAGTGGAATCTGCCTATTCAGATATTGCGGAACATGTGGTCACGTCTATTGAATTAGACCCAAATGCTAGCGCCACATATGCCTCTGTAGCCGCCATAAATACAGATGCCGATACTGCAACCTGGTCCAATATTTCGAACAGAGTCGACAAATTGGAATGCCGATTACCACAACAGTTTTCTAGGAATGTGGTGAAGGAGAGTAAGATCTCACTTCCGAGCAGTAAAGCTGACAGTTCACCAGACGCACGCAAATGCTGCCTCGTTATTGTGAATGCACCGGAACCAGATGGAGAAACATCTGCTGCCAGAATTGAACAGGATAGCCAGTTTCTTCAATCAGTTTTCGGGAAAATGGTTGACCAAGGGGAGGCTGGTATCACAATTGTGTCAGCGTTTCGACTTGGACGCAGAAATCTGGAGTGTGAAAAGCCCAGGGTTCTGAAAACAGTACTGGCTTCCGACGATCAGGCCCAAAAGATCCTAAAGCGCGTTCATCGACTGAAGGGTCTACCGTATAAAATATTACGAGATTTGTCGCCTGACGATAGAATCAAGATGAAGACTGCTACGATGGAGCTTAAGAAAAGATTATAGGAGGGTGAGAAGGACCTTCGTATTGTGGATTTTCGCGTAGTAAAGAGGCCATCCAAAGTTCGCTGGAGGCCCATACTGATCGAGCATCCAACTGCTCTCCATTAAAGTATTTTGAAGTGCTCTGTTTCAACGCGCGGAGTTTGAGGAACAAATTTGACGAAGTAAGCCATCATGTCTTGGCACTACAGCCAGATATCGTTAGAATAACGGAAACCTGGCTGACACTCGACATTACTGATGCAGAGCTATTCATTCCGAATTACCGCCTACTCAGAAGTGATCGAATTGGATCTCGACATGGTGGTGGGGTGGCGATATACGTCAAAGAACATTTATCCGTGGAGGTTGTTGATCGTTTCCGAGATGATGGTGGTTTTGCTGAAAGCATTTGGTGTCAGATCAAGTCCAGTAATGGATCAGCAATGATCGGTGTCATCTACCGTTCACCCTGCGCACGTATCATGGCATTATTTGACCAGCTCCGCCGCCATGGGACGAGGAGCGATTGTATGATACTCGGTGACCTGAATGCTCCGGATATTAACTGGTTGGACCTCGTTACAAATGGAGATGAGTACCAACGGGAGTTTCTAAATCTGATTCTGGATTTGAACCTCGTGCAGCACGTTCTCGTTCCTACTTGCTATATACATGGCCAGGCTCCGTCTACTCTTGATCTGGTCTTGTCACCCAGAGAGTCAGACGTGGTGGACTTATCCGTGGAACAGCCCATCGATACAAGCGACCATTGTGCTATTCGGTTCAAATGGACTCGGGGTAAACCGGCCCAGACGTCGCGGCTTCCACGGAGAAACTTCTGGAACATGGACTTGAAATTGTTGGTTGAACAAACAGCCTCAATTGACTGGACGTTACCCGTTGATTCCACTATTGATGACTGTTGGAAATGGTTCCTGAATAATGTCCGTCGCTTAGAGGATGTTGCTTCATTAACCAGAGATCGTCCCGGCTCCCTTGGCCCTCCTTGGCTTGATAGAGAACTTCGTACCTGCCTGCGGCAAAGAAAGCGTCTTTGGATTAAATTCAGAACGAGCCGATCGGACGCCCATTACGAAGAATATAAGGCCGTACGGAATCTTTGCTCAAAATTGAAGAAGGATAAAAGAAATCGATTCAAGCTTCAATTAGCGAATTCTTAAAAATATAATCCTAAACGTTTATTTGCGTACATTCGGCGACGGGTCAAATCATCGAACCCCGTACCTACTCTCAAAAATTTGGAACGGGAGGTTATAGAGACTGACACTGGGATAGCTGAGGTGTTTGCATCGCAATACCAATCAGTTTACGCAATAGAGCCCACCATATCCTGCAAACAAATATCGCCGACGGAAGTAATGGCCAATTTTGAGATCACGGCTGACATGGTGCGAATCCTCATCGAACATCTAAAGGTACAGACATCTCCAGGTCCTGATGGTATTCACCCTGTCATATTAAAACCTTTATCAAGGATCATCAGTTCACTTTTAGCCGCTTTATTTCAAATCTCAATCGATTCGGGACGTCTACCAGAGGATTGGAAAATGGGTATAGTAAAGCCGATGTTCAAAGGTGGGAGTTTATCAGACCCTGTAAATTACCGTCCTGTTACACTCACGTCTGTCGTAGGCAAATTGCTGGAACGGATTGTAAAGGATAAGATAGAACAGTATTTGCGCGAGACCCAACAATGCTCGAATGCCCAACACGGCTTCACGGAAGGCCGCTCATGTATCTCCAATCTACTGACCGCCCGAGAACATTTGTGCAGAAGCCTTGACGCTGGTTTGCCAGTTGATGTAGTCTTCATCGACTTCAGTAAAGCATTCGACCGTGTTCCACATCAGAGGCTTATTTGGAAACTAAGAATGTCTGGTATAGAGGCTTCGTTGCTTGCTTGGATTGAGGACTTTCTTATCGGAAGGCGAAGCCTCTTTGAAGTCAATGGGGCCAGATCTGCATCCTTTATCCCAACTTCTGGTGTACCACAAGGATCCGTTCTGGGGCCAACCTTGTTCAAACTCTATGTGAGTGACCTTTCCGGTATTCTGAACAGTGGTTGTCTCTTATTTGCAGATGATCTGAAGGTGTGGGCTTCTGTCACGACTGCCGCTGACGCTTCCCACTTGCAAAATGATTTGAATGAGCTTCGGGATTGGACTGACAGATGGATGCTCCCGATTAATGAAAAGAAGTGTGCTATCATGCACATCGGGAGCAACAACATGCGACATGCATATCGTTTGGAGGGCCATGGTATCAGGATAGTTGATGTAGAGCGAGATTTGGGGGTGATGGTAACTTCATCCCTCAAAACTGCGGAGGATACTGCCAGAAAGTTCGGTTCTGCCAGCCGCATGTGGTGGGCATTGAGACGATCCTTCTTAGAGATAAATCCCAAAGTTTTTCAAGTTCTGTATAGCTCTCACGTCAAACCAATATTAGAATTTGGGCTTCCGGTGAACTATCCGTTAACCAAAGGGGAGAAGGATCGTCTGGAGAAAGTCCAAAGGAGGGCTACCAAGTGCGTGAGGGGTATGTTTCGTATTCCCTATGACGACCGATTGCGGGAACTCAAACTTTTCCCACTGGGATATCGAAGAATGCGATATGATTTGCTGGTCACGCGGAGAATCCTGCTTGGATATTACGGAACGGAACTTCAACAATTCTTTTCGGTATCCACGGACTCCAGAACTAGAGGTCATTCGCTGAAGTTGCAGAAGTGCCGAACGGAACACCTGAAACCATCGTTTATTCTGTCGACCAGAGTGGTCAATATTTGGAATGCACTCTCCGCTGATGCAGTCGGGGCTGTCACCGAAGAGCAGTTTAAACGCATATTGGACGGTGAACTTCTCGCTATCCTGCGCGATACGCCTACTCTTTCAGTTCAGTAACTCCTCGGAGGAATCTACGCTGAGATAGCAGAGACCCGGGAGGTGGAGCGGCTTTCACGGACTGTAGTCCTCCTGCCGTCTATT
>JACCGJ010000367.1:0-21384 GCA_013407085.1 Atriophallophorus winterbourni | reverse complement strand
AGAGAACAGAACAACACAAGATGGTTATGAAATAACCAAGCCGAGACTCAGGACACAATTCCTAGAGCTGTACAAGTATGGTATGAAAGCACAAGGCTGATCCAGGCAAAGTGCCGCACAATCACGTGGGCTAAGATACTGCCAGGTTGCCCAGGCCTAGAGCTGTACAGGGCCAGTGTTTATATCGAGAACAGAAAGGGGAGTGCGAAGTAAGCAGCAAAGTAGTCCGTGCAAAGTAAGATAACGCGTGTTCGGTTAAGGACATTAAAGCGTAAGGTTACAACATGTCAGAGCATGCATCCGCACTGTTCGGATAAGGATATTATTGAGGTCGGACGTGTCTTGGGTGAGGTCGCCTTACCCAACAAAATGGGCTTTATGTAATTACACGGTTGTAAAGAGTTGACTGTTCCAAGTTTGACAATCATCCTTTCAAGGCACGTGCAACTTGTTTGCGCTGTCCTTACACGATGAAAGTAAGTTTGATGAGACCAACCTTGAAACGTGTGAAATGTATATCACAAACAATGCGATCGAGTATTTCCACGTGGATCTATATGCACAGATTGGTAATTGTGCAGTTCATCCGTAACACACACAACACCCTGCTAAATTGATTGGTACCGATAGTAAGGTACATCAGTATGTGTTGCACATTCTCTGTCTAAGCTAGGGTAAGATAAAAGTATAAAAATCCTCCATTGCATGCATTCAATCACACACACCCCACGACCGGTTTCGTGTTCTTTACACTCATCGAGTAGGGACAATACGATCAAGATCTGCATGCGTTGATATAGTGAAAAATGGTAAACAAGTTGCGTTTGTAAGTCAATGTTGGCTAAGGTTAGCACGATCAACCTGTTCAACCACATGTGCCCACTAACACCCTGCTGTTTGCACTCATCAGGTAGGGATAGTAGGATCAAGGTTAAGAGAATATGTTGTTTATATTTGTGACCACTCATCCGTGTCAAGCCCATCGAACTATTCACAAAGTTGATCACGACGGTCCACATGGGAAGCACTGGACTCGAGTTTCGCTCTTATTTGAGATCATCAGCAGTGCATATCCTCCGCTTTGGGGGTGGGATTCGAACCCCCGACCATCACCATTGTAGTGACACGCCTTAACGACCTGGGCTACCGTTTGACCGATCGCAATTAAGCGTTTATGAACTGTTCTCCAGACTGGCACATTTGAGTAGCTGTTTGCCCGACCAGTTCAGAAGGAGCCACCAACATCTGTTGTGGTCGCCCAACCGAACAGATCTCCGTGTCAGGTCTTCCCATCGGATACAGTGTAAGCTAACACCGATTAGATCTGATGGGCATTGTAGGATCAGGATCCGAATGTTATATAAGACTGGCACATGTGCTCTTACACTTGTAAAGAGAATAGAAACAGTAATACTTCAACGATGTACGATCTATTGAGCACTCAGCAGAAATCGTTCAAAAAACAAAGGCAACACCCATAAGTCTATAGATTTGAAGTGTGACTAAACAGACAGACCTCACGCTAAAACGTTTTGAGAGAACAATGTCTTGGCCGATTCCCCGGAGTCACACCACGAGCAAAGCTGTGCGAATAGGTTGAGCAATGGGGGAGAAAATCAACCATAGACCCCAGAAACATGACACACACGAAAATGAGTAACAATCACACAAGCCACTGAGCGAAACATAAAAGGCGCTACATGTATCCACACTTGGGAAGCCATTGCCAAACCCATATTACATTACAATATACCAAGGAATAGAAATGACAATAAAAGCCCCATGGGAAGAACAGCGATGAGAAATATCGGAATCGGTCGGTAGAACGACCGGTTGAAAACTTATTTCTGGCATGGCTAAAAGCCAACAACAACAGGAATCATCAGGGGATTGTTGAGAAGCAGGAATCGAAAGAAGGATCCCTTGACTTGCTAAACTCGAAAAACGAATTGTATTATTAACAGATAATTCGGGGGTTATGATGATGATGAGGTTAAGAGATGGTAAGCATTAGAAGCGAGCGTGACAGCCAGGAAAGCTTGAATATAACCAAGGCAAAGGTGGATGCATTACGGTTATACAAGGAAGCAAACACGCACACTGCGAAACGTACCCCGCTACAGGAATAAATAAAATGTCAACAAGGATGAATACAGCATAGTAGATGCGGAAACTTCAAAAGACAAAAAACCGAGAGCGGAAAAACAGCTGGTGATCGGTCTAAATCAAATGAAAAAATTTGAACGTACGGAGAAGCAGTCGAGGCGAGCAAATAGCTCTTAATCAACTTCGGAATATCAACAAATAATCCGAAAAACAAAATTGAGCAAATTTAAACGGCAAGTTGGCCAAAGGGGTGATTTTAGAATTGGATGCTATAAGAAAGCTAAGAGGAGTTAGCTGTAATAATCGCATACGCACCGATGCTCTCAGAAATAAGTTGTCCGGTAGTAATGTTGATGTAGAGAAGCAGATCAACTTGCATAGGTTACGCGGTTTGGGTCACGTTTTACGGATGCCGGACCACCAACTTCCGAAACGGATTCTTTTTGCGACGCCACATCTCGATTGGCGAAAATCTCGGGGTGGCCAAACCGTCACATGGCATAGGCAGCGCGTCTTCCAGGCTGGTGTCCCCGCGATCAGATATCGCAATAGCTAGTTACGCCTCAGGATATGTCCCGAAACCGTGTTCAATGGCGGTCTTGCACTAAGCATCTTCTTGGAGTGTCTGCTTAACCTTGTATGTTGTCAAGCGGAGTGACGAGGAAAGCTTGCTATGATGCATGACAGTGAAAGCTGCAAGGAAGCTTGACGTCGCTCTACTCGTTCACGAAACTTGTTTGAATACATGTGCCATTCGAGACGTAGAGACAATCTAGCAAGCTTCTAACAGGATGACAGTTTCACGGTGGGTATCGTTACACGAAGCAATGAAGTATAGCAGTGTCTCGAACGTAGAATCATTGCTTAAATATAACATTCTTTTCGGTAGTTCCTTTGATAACTCGTGAGTCAGCGTTCCTGGTGGTGACACTATCGGTCGTAGCGGGATATTTTCTATGTGTATCTTTGATAGTCCATAAAATCTGGTTATAATTGAATCCTCTGGATTCATCTTAGATTGTTCGGATCTACTGATTTGTCCCATAAATTTTAGATTCTTCAGTGTTTTACTGATTTGATTTTCTAAACATTTTGTTGTGCCTCGATGGTAGTTGCAAAGTGTTTAAGTGTATGGTCATTTTACCACCAAACTGGGTGAAAGACATGAATAGTCGTCACGCGGTCTACAATATACTCTACGTGTGCAACGTCAAAACTATGATTGAGTAAAACTGGCTTATTTTGTCAGCGTTGGTTCGTATGAAGGTCACGTCAAGGTTGAGTTAAACTTGGCGATTTGACGGAAGCTCGCGCAAGCTTTATTCTAATCGCAAACGGTTTCATCTCGGAGACGGTGAATCAAAATTAATGATATGCAATCATCGCTTTATGTTTTAAAAATGCCGGCGCATTCTAGCCTGAACTGTCCTTGATTATTTTCCAACCCCTTAACGAGGATTACACAGACATCAGATAGCACGGTAATGACTGATAGCATACTGGGGATTGTTACCCTAATGCCGGACATAAATGGTTCACTTCCACCGAAGACCAGCAATTCCTTCAGGGCGAAAGATGCATAACGTTTCTTTTAATCGGTCGTTGGGGAGAAACAATCGATTGAAATTTCCCGTTTGAAGTTTCGAGTATTGGGGTAATCGCAAGCTGTCTGCAGCGCGTGCGCACTAAATGCTCAACGGTCTAGTAGTGAATCATGGGCAATCTATGCAAGACTCGAATGGAGCATCCATTGGATTTTGAACATACTGTGCAGGGACAAAGCAACAAATGCCGAAATGCTCTCTGATGCTGTCTTAGAGAGCATGCTCATCCTACTAAGGTAACATCGTCTAAGCTGGCTGGGTCGTGTGTATAGAATGCAAAATGGTCGTATTTCAAAAGAAGTACTTTATGGAGAAGAAATCAGGTGGTCGACCTTTATACACACAGCACTCGCGATACAATGATATTTGCGAAAGAGATATAAAAGCTCAGGGCATTGACCCTGTGAGATGCCGCATGGTTCGTCATATACACGTCGAGCTTAGAAGCGAAACCTTTAACAAATTCCTAGCGTATAATTTCTTCATGCAAAAAGTTTCAAGTGAAACTAATTCTTACCGAGAAAAAATTACGATGAATATCAAACTGAGAATGCGGAATGCTTAAGGTCTTTGAATGTTTTTGTGTTCGAGTAAGGCCATTGGACTTTAACAAGTGTTTAAGGGAATGGTTTTCAGTAGACAAGAGTTAGAATGTCAATAGGAGGTCACTCCGTATCAGTCGTTAGGTAAAATCGTGTAGATTTAGTTTTAACATTAACTCTTTGAAAGGCAAATTACTGTATCGGGAGATCAACTTTGTCGCATGATGATAAATCCTGTCGAGTAGTTCGATATCCTTCCACAGCAATGGTGCCCAGGCTTGGATGGAATATTCCAAAACAGGACGTACATACGTATTAATTAACCGGGGTAAGGTTTCTGGCGTGAAAATCCTGAATATCCTTTTTAGAAGACTCAGAATACTGCAGGCTTTATTGCACACTGTCCGACAATGATGTCCAGGCTCGAGGATAAACGGCACCCGGATACCGAGATCTTTTTCTGCGGTGGTACAGACGAGATCTTGCGTGCCAAGCTCATACGCGTGGTGCACAGATTTTCCGAGCCGCAGCATTTTACATTTCGCGGGGTTAAATGGTAACTCGTTTGACTGGGACCAACGAAGCAAGGTGCACAGATCCCGTTGTAATGTCATACAGTCATTAACAGATCATCAGCGTACAATGGACACCGATCGATCTAGGACTGTTTAGCGCTGTGCGCTGCGGGAGAGATTTTCCCGGAATGCTGTGAAGCATGGTTGACATTGAACACAGGAAGTCAATGAATGACGATTTAGAACAAGTACACACGAAACTCGAATCGATAAATTCTAAATAGGGATTTAAAGGCTGACATTAAGTACATTTGTGTGACCGTGAAACATGAGTTATGGCATCATAGCATAATAGAAACTTTACTAAAGTAACTTACAGATTGATTAAGAAATTTGTTCAAGAATAGCTAATCACAACAGAATGAAGCAACCCACCTTGGTGCAAAAATACCGCTCGGGACATAAAACAATGGCTTTTGCTGGCCAAATCTTTCCCTCGGGTGTGATACTGGCCTTGGTTCGAGAAGAAGAATTAGATTCTGAAGGATTTGTAGCTTCGATGTCAACCATTTCCATCATTGGCTGAAATATAAAAGTTGAACGTATGTAATGTTCTAATTTGAAGCCACCTTTGGGTAGCAATCACAGGCCAGTCGTGGTTATTGACGTACATGCAATGTGGTAAAACGCAACGAAGGTGCAAATACAGAAGAATAACAGAAGAAAAAGTGAATGCAGTAAAAGCATTGGCAATACATATTTTAGGTAGAAGTCATCGTTAACGCCATTCGTCGACAGCTGGTTTGAATAGGAGGGTTCATCTGGTAAATCAATCTTAAACGGAAATCTATAGGTATAGGTTTAAACGGAATATGCGAATACACGCGAGAGATAGTAATGGCAAACATGAGATCATGTTTGTTGGGCTCCTTCGGTCGATGTCTACCATGGATGTACATCACAATTCATACTGCACAGACTTTCGAATGACTAAACAGTCCGATTCGGGAGGAACGATCTCTCCCGCTGATCATGAAAGAGAACATAAATTCAAGCATTCTGCGTCTTTCAAATATCTCCCCAAACTGCCTCCCTAGCCCTAATATGGATGTGATAACCGATGTCGATCAAGGATGTACATATTAGGCGCATGCCGGTTTCATGCTAGTGTTCCCGATGAATTATTATTCCGATCCGGGCGGAAAGATCTCGCCCGTAGCGATGAACAGTACTCGGTCGATCGGGGGCGATTCCGTGCTGACGGCGTTCAACGGCCAAACGCAGTATCTGCTTTTCTCCACGTTTCATACAATGTATCCAAAGTGAGCGCTCAAGAGCAAGTTCTTCCCAAATTGTAAATGCCAGGAGCTTTCAGTTCTCTTATGCATACGTCCTTGTATCGCAAGTGCGACCTCGCAAAAGATCGACTTCCAGATTTCAATTCAACAGAAGTCGAGCAAACAAGTTGCAACAACGCAATTTTCGATTCTGAACCAGCTAGCGTAGACGGCGCTGTTGTAGCACGGTTAACATGCTCTGTAGACCAGCTTTAGATAGCACGTCCGCATTTGTTACATTGTAAGATGGATAACGGTAGGAATTTAATGGGCGGTAAACTATCATTCCCGCTATACTTCGTGGTGTTGTACGCGGAAATAAAGCGTTAAGAAACTTTCGCAATAGGTTGAACGAAACAGATACCATCCCGTCAACTGCGTCGATCCAACCGGTTTATAGATTGCAATTCGATAATCCACTCACTCGCACTCTCAACGTGAATTCCACCAATCACAGAATGCCAGTACAAAATAAACAGAATTTATCGTGCAAATTATTCATATGAAATAAGAACGGGCAGGTCAGGGGGACCGATAACCCATGCCATGAGATCGGAGTAGTGATGGTGCGGCAATCGTTCCGTTGCATCGCACGGTAAACGAAATCACAGCTGTCTCTGGCCGGCCGCTGAATTCGTATACAAAGCCTGACCAAGTAAAGTGTCCCAAGTTGGACCAACACCCGAAAAATGCAACCGAATATAGTTAAAACGAAGATGTCATCCGTTCACGGTTATTGCTACCGACATTGCAAAACCTGGGAATATCTCTAGAAAACATATCAGAATCACCGTGAAAAATGCTGCTTCGTTCAGACAATGAATGCTTACTGAATGACCAACACACGACCGTTTTGTAAACTCTATCGTGCGGCCTGATACCGCCCAAAGCTTAAAACTGATTGAATTGTCCCGATTCCAATTCATGCATTCGGTGGATGCACAAGGAAGATGAACAATCAATCCGCGGGCAGTAGCAAGAAGACACACAATGATCACATTGGAATGCTAACCCGAACACTCAGCCGAATGGGTAAAATGACGAAAAGATCTGACTGATTTTTCAAGCCACGACTATTCACTGTAATTAGACTTTATGAAGTATCGATCTAAAAAGGGGCACATCAAGTACCTCGAGATTACATCCGAAGAAAGGATGTATCCACTGATTGAATGCTTAACCTGGATTTACTTTCAAGTAAAAAAGCGTACGCAGCAACATTATTGGAAAATTTTATCGAGCTTTGCCGGTATTTGAGATCTACTTTACTGTTGCGTGGTTAAACAAACTCCGGTCCTGACATCTAAATCTGATGAGGTGCAAACTGAGCAAAACCGATTATGGAGAGCAAATGATGATCAAAAACAGAAAACCGCTCGGATAGACAGGGTTTCGCAACTATAGCACTCACGACTTTAATCCATAACTAATAACAATACACGAGCGAGGGCGAGTACTAGTACCAAGTCACATTGGTGTCAACCCAAAAAGCTACAACCGGAGACTAACACAAGGCCATAAATCTGTGTTGAGAACGATAAACATTAACTCACTGACGCGAAGGTTCAAAACGGGTGAATTGCTATGCAGACCGGGAACAAGTAGACAGTCGAAAGTTGTTTAATGTGGGCGTGGCCTAAATCAAATTTTCATAATTCTTGGTCAGGTGTTTTAATTTGCCACCCCAAGATTATTATTGATCCATGACTTGTCCCCAAAAGGTGCTTTGTATGTAACCCCTCGAAATCACATGAAAATAACAGGCAGACAGGGACCTTCTACAATAAATTTACCAATAAACTAATTCATGTGAAGTATAACAAAATTATTGAAGCTGAAACCATTTCCGATCGGTCTCAAATGTATCGAAATGCCTTGCTGCCATTGTTTTTATTGACTAATTACTGCAAAGCAACTTGCTGTAGTCCATGTAGGGTCGAACAAAACAACAATCTAAAAATAACGTCAACCGGAAGTCGCATAGTAGCGAATATTCCTCCATAGTGCTAATTTATGTAATAACTACCAGAAGCGAAACCAAAGCACCTAACCTCTAATCCTGTTCCGCCTGCACGCGCTCTTACTGTCAAGTACCCAATGTAACAAGAAGTGAAAATATTTACCAATGTATTGTGGTGCTCACATCCCCATCCCTTACACACCACTACCGGTTTCTGGCTGTTTGTCGTCATCAGGTGGAGATGGTAAGATCAGGTTCAGTGAGTCATGAAACAGTGGAAAAGCGGTAAACAAATATTTGCGTTCCCGATTCTTTGGAAACCGAGTGCTAATCACAAGGATCGGGTAATATACAAAACCCTCCCTCCGGCCTTACTTACTTTACTTGCGCGGACTATCTCCTCCTGGAGGATGAGTTGGCTTCAAAGAAGATTCTTGGGAATTTGGGTACAAAGCGGCGTCCCCAGCACCACTCGGCGTTTGTTCGAGTCAGCTTCTCTAGCCTTTGCACAACCAAGTGCGACCTGCAAGGCAGCAGGGAGTTGCCAGAAAGAGGTGGTCTACGAGACTCTGCTCCAGATTTTTCCTCAGGGTAATCTCCCAAAGCCTTTCCCGCGATCGGGTATCCCGCAAGGCAGCGGAGGTTTAAAATCAGGGTTTTCCTTCCCTTAGATGAAATGCCCTCCCAGGCTAACGAGCTGCATCCACCCTCCGACACAACACAAGAGCACGAAGCATGGAAAAGACTGACGTCGACCAGTAATAAATTGGAAGGTCTGCACGGGAACGGATCGAGCGACGACAGCGTCGGAAACATGAGTAGATGGACAACGTCAGTCACCATCGAACGATATTGAATTCGTTAAGGTCGGTCAAACGAGCCCAACGTGGCTTGAATTGAACCGGTTGGAACGAAATCGATTGACTAATCAGAACAAAGTGACAACCGGTACAGACATGTTGAAGACAGAGTTGTGGTAACGCGATTTGGTTATATAAGATGGATGTGTGAATTAATGAAATGAATGAAAGCGCAAGCCTGATACAGGCAAAGTGCCGTGCAGCCAAAGACTACACGTGGGCTAAGATACTGTCAGGTTGCACAGGCCTAGACAGATATGATAAAAGAAAATAGAATGGATGTGTGATACGTGGGTGAACGCGATTAACGTAGGACAAGTTGACCTCAGGGATGAATCGGGACACGATCGATAAGTGGGTGTCGAATATCCTCGAAGCCTTTGCAGACAATAGAATGGGCGTTGGAACAACGAACGCAATTTGGACTCGAATGACCTGACGGAATCCGTCCCCCAGATCATCACAAAACGCTTCTGGCAATCGAATCAACCTTTGTCACACATACTATGTGTACAAAACAAAATGTATTGATGCTTTATAATCCACTGCTTAAACGAACATGTTGCTGAAGCCTCCAGGCAAATTGGGACATAGCATTAGCTTGAAATCAATCATACACAGAAACAACCTTTTTGAATGACATCTCCCCGATAACAGGACTTGTCACGCCTCTGTCGATAGCCTTCCTTGTCAGTTTTTCAGCCCAGATATAATCACATTGTGTGGCATTTTGCTTGGTTCCAGGTCTGTTCATGTATGCTATACTTTAATGAACCACAGTATACTGGGTGTGAAATCACCACCTAGACCCAGGACTTGTTGCGCACAGTCACATGCTGCTTGCCTAAGATAGTGCCAAGTTACCGAGGTTTAGAGATATTAGGAGGAAAAATGGCAGCTAGACTTCAGCATTCGGTATTAGCAGCACAGCACATAAGTACTGCATGCTGAGACACGCTGGAGTCTCACAACCATTTCTATTTTTTCTTCTCATATTTGCTTAGGCCTGGGCAACCTGACAATATCTCACCCCAAGTGCGGTTACTGACTGTGCGGCACTTTGCCTGGATCAGGCTTGTGCTTTCATAACATACTGCACGATTTCACATTCATGCAGCATTTCATTCTGACATGAAAAGCGCTGTGCAAAGATTGGCTGGCGCTCGGTGAAATTATCTGTAGGCTCAAATCGGCACAAAGCGTTAGATATTTGTATGAAATCAAGAACAATGATACAGATAGTGCTCTGGTCTGATATGTTATGGGTGGGCTGAAATTCGGTCAGGTTGCTTTAGCATAGTGACCGTACATCGTATCCTAGCACGTAAAGCATTGCCTTCACAGAAAAATATTGCGCAATCACACATTAGTGCGTTGAAGTCCAACGCGCCTGCGGTGAAAGGCTCTAAGGAGGGAAAATTTACTGAAATTGCAATACAGCAAGCCCGTCGCTGCAATTCGATTGATAGCTTTACAACTGTCTACCATCATGCGAAACAGGATTAGGATGCCTACATGCCGCTATCACCACGTGGCGGTGCAGACAATTGCACGTCTCTGTGATTTCCCCCGTTTAATGCCAAATCATTGGGAAACTTCATTAGGATTGCGGCAAAATAAATAATATGTACCCATGAGAAATAACCACAGCCGTACCATTTGATCACATAAGGAAGCATGGTGGTTAAAGTTGGGGATAAGAAAAGCAACTTCGACCACAATCGACGTCCGAAAACCATTCCAAGTAATTCGGCCCGTAGGCTCAGAGAATAAGTGTCAACAATAGCACAGATCGATAGTACTGTTGCGACTAAGAAGGGGCAGAGAAACATTTTCGAGGGCAATTCAACCAGTCAGTGGCAGCCAACTCACGATATGCTTTATCCTAGACGCTTGACTTCATACCGCCAGACGGGAATAGCAGGATATGTATTGAAGTATGGGTTAAAACAATGGGCTAAAAGTACTCCTCGCATTTCCGTTCAAAAAGTGTGAAAACCTATTGGCAACCTAATTGATCTTTTACGGCGTGCAACCGACACCCAACGACCGAGTTCTGCCTATTGTTGCGAGCGCTGCGGGAGAAATTGCTCCTCCCGAATTGGACTGTTTAGTGATTCGAAAAGCTGTGGAGCATG
The DNA here is from genome assembly GCA_013407085.1 of Atriophallophorus winterbourni. Taxonomy (NCBI): domain Eukaryota; kingdom Metazoa; phylum Platyhelminthes; class Trematoda; order Plagiorchiida; family Microphallidae; genus Atriophallophorus; species Atriophallophorus winterbourni. The sequence continues at coordinate 10,322 of JACCGJ010000367.1, read as the reverse complement.
AAAATTCATGTGATTGTGATGTACATCCATGGTCAACATCGACCGAAGGATGCCAACAACAAGTTTGAAACCGCAGAACATTTCACATCAATAATTTGACATCTTTAAGGAAACCGCAACATTCCGTAACTGAGGTCACCTCTGGCGTCAGAGAATACGTTCAGCAGTATCCGAGAGGTATGCAAAACGCAAGTTAGGGTTGTATTACTTTACGGGAGCAAAACTTGGACTTTACGTCTCTAATAATTCGACAACCGCTGTCTTAACATTTAGGGCGTTATCTGTTACCGTCGCATACTAAACGTATTAAGTAGTTACGTTGATAACGAGAAGCAGATCAACCATCACAATTTACGCCGGTTGGCTCACGTATTGTGTATGGTGGTGGACAGAATGAGCTAGACCCTAAACAGTAACCATTCTGGAGTCTGCGCGGTGCTTCTACCGAGCTGGTGTCACCACGATCCGACATTACCGTGGTCACTGAGGATGTTGCAAATCAATGTTCATTTGCAGTATTGCATTAAGCATCATCTTGGAGTAAGTTTAAACTTGTACGTTGACAAATGGTGTCATGGAAAACTGGTTATGATGCATGATAGCAAAAACCAAAGCGAAGCTCTCGTGCTGAAGTCATTATGCCACAGTAGTATGGCAGTTAAGCCACGAGTGATTGCTACCAGTGTGATGCTGTCGATGATGAGGCCCATTATACTTTTCTCCGTGATCAAATTAACTAATAGCATCATCTCGAAATGAATAACCAGGCACCAAAACAACAGGTTCTACAGCTACCGCAATGGTAGATCGAACCTCAGTCAAGATCGCCATGGTTGAAATAAAGCAGTTGATTCCATGTCAAATTTGATTTCGTTGACTTTTGAAAAGCTTTCGGCAGCACCGACTATTGCAATCGACGTCCGTAACCTTCAGCTTTAAACATAGGTATTGCAATGCAGTAAAATTACAAATGTATATTTGATCGATCCGCATTTGCTCTCAGTTTGATTAACATCGGCTTAATAGCAGAGCAGCAGCGAACTCAGATATTTTTGAATTATCATATTCACCAAGGTAAATTCTGGGCCACTTTTCTTCCGACACAGGCAAATTTCGCATACTCTTAAAAAGGAATTAAACGCCCCATCACATTCTGAGAACGACGCCTACCGATCGCACGCGGATTACTCAACATGGCCTGAGCAGCTCACTTTAATTTTGTTAATCTGATTCAGCTAACAACGGCATTGTGATTTCTCAGATATGTTTATATTATTGGTCGCTCGCGTTTTTCCTTTTCTTCCGACTACTTCACCTGGAACTCGTGGTTGAATACAGCTTAGACAACCAGATGCATTGCTTACCTACCCAAAGAGGAACATCTGAAACTGTACTGTTCTACTGAGAACCGCCTCCGTCTGTGTGCCGCACGCAATGAAGTTGGCAAGCTAGACAGTACTTAGTTTCCTCCTTTATATCTTCCGAAATTCACACCTACCACCTGCAGCAGTTACTTTGAGCCCAATTCGACCGATCACGAAACGCACTACATTTCGGCAGCGCTTCCTGTCTTCTACGATTTCGATCTGCAGGGATACGTTTAGTCAACTTTTCCAAATTGTGACGCAGAATCCACTGACTAAGTTCAACGCGTCGACACCTATTGCACTGATGGATAGACCGCTTAGAGCCCAGGGGTCGCTAGCGAGGCCAAGAATATCGTACAACTTTCACACGGTTAGTATGGTATGGTATGAAAGCACAAGCCTGGCCCACCAAAGTGCCGTACAGTCAGGGACTGCATGTGGGCGACATTACTGTCAGGTTGCCCAGGCCTAGACATATACGAGTAATAGAGAATAAAGATGGTAGTGAGACTACAGCATGCAGCTCACTCCCCTTGGTAAATCAATTTAGCATGGTTAGCCGCACAGCACAGAAGTACTGTACGATTGCACATCCGTGCACCACGGTTAGTGGTGTCCAACATCTGTTTTGTTTAAGTGTGTAATTGATGTGGTGCACGCGTACCGATCACGGGCATTCAAATCCTACTCACTGAAATTTAAACTACAAGTGGCATCCGACTTACCTGCCCAATGTCTCTTTAATTTTGCTGCTGCTATTATAGAATTGAACACAGGAGTCACTATCGGAATTCACATTCCGCGAGGGCTATAAATAATTATAGTAACATGTTCAGCGGCGGTCTTGCTGTAGACAACTTGGAGTCTGGCTATTGTAAGGTGAAGTGGCGACGAAGATTTGGTTTGACGAGCGAAAGCCGCAGTTAGTCTCTGACTGTGCGCTATTTTGTTTGGATTAGGCTTGCGATTTTATTCATACATATCATGGGTGTATGGCTGTTGAGCACTTGGTACTTGTTGACGGTGTAATGCTGTCAATTATGCTGGTGAAACCAATTCTAAATTTACGTCACACAACAGCCCGCGATTATCCGGTATCTATTGAAATATAAATGTATGAAATTACAAGTCTGATTCACGCAAACACTGCATGTTGAAAACTAGCAGATGAGTCCAGCGACTAAGTAAATTTTCATGTTTCGATGGCAATAGACACAGTTAAGTACCTCATGGGGTGTGCCAACTTTTCCCGTCTACTCTCGTACAGATCAACTCACTGAAGGTTAATGAATCTACATTTGAGGAAGTTCGTATTGTGTATACGATTACCCTACATATCAAAACTTGGACAATGCATATGTACGTAGTATTGTTATTTTGGGGTGAAGCAAAATCAGCAAAACGAACCGTCTGGGCCGATGGCTTATCCAATGGCGGATGACAAACGGCTTTTGCGATTGTTGATATTTGAGGATACGTCGCATTTACCGATTACACCATATGAGCGATTGAACAAGTTAACCGAACCAAAGTAAACAAATCATGTGCGAAAAGCTACCGGTGCGTTACAACGATTGAACGAAAAACGCACATTGAAAACAAGTATATAATTGACATTGGAGGGAGATATGACAGCAACAGTTAAAACCATTATCTTCTACGACGATCATCACGACGTCCATTCATAGGCATCATCGGTGGAGAGGCGTATCCATTTCGAGGACCGCGACCACGGGGTGGCTCGCCATAGGGATCTCGAAATTCCGGGCGACGGACAGGATCTCTGCCATCATAAGTCATTGAAGTGCGACCACGAGGACGACTACCGGGCGGTCCAATTGGGCTACGGCTTCTAAAAGAGGATCGAAGTTTGATTGTAATATCAATGTGTGGGCCTATGCAGTGACTTGATTTGGGTGCCTCAATGGGATTGCATAAAAATATTTGTATTGGACACTTGCCGCCAGCAAACATGTTTTTGAATATTCACAAGCCTAAACACCGGTTTGCACAAATATCCTTTATCATGTGCAAGTAACGCGTAACCAAAGGACAGCTAGCTTTTCTAAGTTACGATTCTGAAACGATATAAGACAACGCAGGAGGCGCAGCGTCATTTTACATAAAACGGGTGGCGCGATCCGAAACTGAAGACAGTAGAATGCGGCAATGCAGTTGGCGAAGTTACGGAAAAACAGAAAGCCGAGGGATGCTGTAAAGTTGATCGATGGACGAAGAATGCTAAGATTGAAGCAATCGACGAAGTCTTGCCAACGGAGTAGTTGACTGATTCGGCGTAGTGGAGAAACGATGATTGAATCAACCACACGGTTATCGGTGTAACGGCGAATCCAACCTCACTAAAGTGTTTCAAACACAACAAATTTCATTACTGAGAAGTGCTGACGAACTTATGCTCCTAACAAAATGAAGGTACGATTATTGTGCCGTCATTATTACACTAGCGGTGGTTCTACAACTTTGCTTAAAGGATGTGTTGGACACCGTCGATTTAAGCAAATTGGATTGTCGAGTAGTAGAAATATTCAGGACCGGAGATAAGCTTATGATGCGTGTGCAGAAACAGATGCAATTTGCTGAACTCCACAAGATACCATTACCTTCGGCGAGGACCAGGAGAACGTCCGCGACTGTATGGTGAACGACGTCGAGATCCAGGGAAGCCACGGATATCTTCCGGTGGCATGAAAGGCATTACTGGCGGATAAGCACCGTAGGGAAATCCTGCAGCCATCGCATTTGCAATATCTGGGTAGAACATATTTCCTTGATCGTAAGGATAGCGAGAACCTTCATATGGAGGCGAATACCTTCCTCGTCTTGGTGAAGTGTAGCGACGCGATGGACCACGAGCGACTGAACGTGAACCACGAAAGCTTGATCCTGAGGTAGGCAACGCGGAAATAGTGAGGGCATTGAGAAATATCAAACATGTTTAAGTACATCGTGCGTGCAGTTATCACTTCGCCGGCGTGGATGGAACTTACCGCGACAGACCAAATCTCAGCTTACAACAAAATACTCTACGACGTTGAACTTCAAAATAAATAGTTGTTTACCAGATTAACGAAAACGACTGGCCCGCTAACGTCGCACCGCCGACATTTGTAATAAGGTCGAGCAAGTTTTTGATCGATGAAATTCGCGGTCGAAACAGAGATCTGATGGGTGCCGCAGTGCATTGTGACATATGGGACTACAGACGGTAAACGTTTTAAAATCATTCTTTAGGTCGTGTATAAGCGTAGACGGGTACGCACTTGCTTCACACATAGTAGGCAAACCTAGAAAACAGTTGGCGAGGGAACGCGCTGCGTATTTATAGTTGGGATATTTGACGTTCGCACGTTCGATAGATATCGTTGAGCATATTTACGCAGTCAATGGTCCAGAATAGGCGCAAATCTCACAAATGTCTGACATTTGTCAACAGAACAATCAGATATCGTTCATGTGCCGGAGCTGCCAGAAGTGACGTTGCTTTTTATTTTTCCAGCATCATTCATAACGAGGTGCTTCCTAAACACGACATAGATAATCTCTTGGCGTCGCGATCGTCGAGGATATCCAACTGACAAAAAAATAAAACGTTTTGTCAGCGGTGGTTGTTTCTGTGCAGCTTTCCGCCGAAAGAAATTCTGGACGCTGGATTGGCTCGTTAGTTACTTACGGTCCGGCGCAACGGAACTGGTCAGCCTAGCACGACATGCAGTTTAATTCGGTTTTGATTTTCAGCGCAAGCTGCTTGTATTAGCTTCAGCAACAGAATTCATTCGATACCATTTAACCGGACACAATGCATTTGTGTACTGATAATTCATTTTTTGTTTGATTGAATACGCAATGCGAACTGGCGTCTCACAAGACATGACGACCCTTGTAAATTTTTTTGCACAACGTAGTCAAACCGGAAGGATATTGCCGAAGCATGTTATTGCAAGATCATCTTGCTAAACTACAATTTTTCACGTGCAATTGAATTATAGACGATCGATTATGACAAGAGTAAATTAGGAAATAATGCACGTACTAGGTACAAACTATATAATCAGTACCTTTGCCAGAACGATCCATTCTTGCAAATTCTACACGCACTCGCGAGCCGCATAAGTTAAGTCCGTCTAACGCTCGTACTGCTTTTTCCGCGTCTGTCGATTTTAGATATTGCGCAAATGCAAAACCCGGAGGGTTGCGAGCAATCCATACGTCGTCAACGTCGCCGTATTTTGAAAGCTCATGCATGAGATCATCTTTTGTGACGGTATCCAGCAAACCGCCAATGTAAACTTTCTTCACTTTATCTAAAGATTACTTGAAAACACAACATACCCCTGGAAGGACTCGATGACGCCATTTTTTTTAATAATAGCAACCACGATTTAAAACAAAAAGAAGTAATTTGGCTTTCTTGATAAAATCTAATTTTGAATAAAGGTCTGCTATGAATATTATGCAACGGAATAATTTTGAATTCTACTAAAATAAATATTGTCTATGGTGTTTTTCTGTTCATTCATGTTAGCTTTTGATTTTTAAACTCTTAAAAATTCTTACGCGGCTTATTCGAAAAGCAAAATAGTTCTGTGGATTTTTTTGCCTTGGATAATGGTGATCAAAGCGTGCGTGTATTTCTACTGCTTGTCAACTGTTCGGAATAACATTTGTGATCTATTCACTTCGACACAAGTGCTTCACTCAGTTATGTATTCCAGAAGATATGTATGAATCTGCGTTGATGTCTTTGAAAATTCCTCTTTGGGTCCAGCAAGATCAAACGAACTGCAGAAATTTGTTTCCCACCCTACACCCGTGTTCCTGATCAAGTTTTTCTATTGTCATAATTTTTCGGTGATATTTTTCGCTTGTTCATTAAATTAAAAATAACATTTAAACTAAATGTTAAATCTGTGAGAGTGTGGTGATTGTTCGATTAACGATCAATAATACTCGATCATTCATCACCACTCATTCAAAGATAATCAATAGTACTATCATTCAAGTTCTGATTATCATTCATTCATTCATTCTGATTCCGGTTCAATACATACTGTGATTCGAGTGAGCGCGGTTGTTCTCACTTACATTCTTGGGCTGATTATTCAATTCATTACAATACAATTCAATACATTTGGCGTCGCGAGCAGTGGGTGCGCCCGAACAGGATACAATTCATACAATTTAGGATCAATTTGGTCATGGCAAATTCAAGTCTAGAACCTCTCGATATAAATTCAAATGCTCGAGAAATAGAAGACTATTGTGAAAGATTCGAAATTTGGTGTATGACACGACCGAAAGCTGAGAATGATAAAAATCGGTTCATTTTCTAAATGCAGTTGGAAAATCTGCATATACGTTAATCAAGAATTTAGCCTATCCTGATTCTCCTATTTCTCTTCCATACGAAACGTTGAAGACGCTTTTAATGCAAAACGTGAAACCAGTACATTTCGAGCCAACCGAAAGTGCAAAATTTCATTCCATGGTGCGTCAGCCCAAACAAGGAATTCGTGATTTTATTCTACAATTGCTAATTCAGGCAGCGAAATGCAACTTCGGTGAGTCGTTAGATATGCAATTGAAAGATCGTCTAATTGCTGGAATACATGACAGTGTTCTGCAGAATGAACTCTTGAAGCTGCCAAAACCCTCTTTTAAAGATGTTCGAGCTCACTGCGAACAGTATGAAGATGCGCGTGTGGCAACAACAGATTTGTCGCCAGCAGAAAATTCCGTCATGTTCATTACACATAAACGTGAAAACGCCAAGGCTCTGATGCAGACAAATGATGATGATACCTTAACTATGCCGCTTGGCGGAAAGGGGAACGTTGACTTTCATACATCCTATCATAGTATGGAGAACACTCCCGTTACTCTGGATATTCAAACTGCATCTGGAAAGACAGTTCGACAGATTTCTAACAGTGCTAAATCTCTTTTATTTGATGATGAAAATTTGACTTCCCTATCAACCGATTCAAGCGATACTCCTGTTAACATGTCCAGATCCGCCCGTATCATTGATTCAAACGGAAAATCTACTTTTCATTACCAAGAAAGTGGCTTCAATGTTTGCAAACTTCAGAATTCCTCAGTTACCATTTCAAATAAATCACCGAACTCATCTTATCAAGCGAATTCAGCACTGCCTTCTAGCTCATTAGAACGATCGCTAGATAACGCACTTTTCAAAACCGCTAGAGGAAAAGCTTTACTGGCACTTTCGACTACTGCCATTGAAAAAGCGATAAAATTGTTGGCAACTGTGGATGATGTTTCGGGTTCGCTGGAACCCCCGTGGAGATCAGAACGTTTGTTGAACAAGCCGTACTGGGATTATACAAACCCAGGATCATTCGCAAACTGAGGTGGTTGTGGTGATTGTTCGGTTCACGATCAATAATACTCGATCATTCATCACCACTCATTCAAAGATAATCAATAGTACTATCATTCAAGTTCTGGATTCCGGTTGTTATTCAAAAAAATACTGTGATTCGAGTGAGCGCGGTTGTTCTCACTTACATTCTTGGGCTGATTATTCAATTCAATGTAGGGCGTTGGCAGAACCGGAGGACGTGGTGGGTCTTTGTCTAGCAAACATTTTCCCTATAAAAAGCCACAGGTGTCCAGTGATGGTGATGCGACGTGGCGTGTGTGACTCGCCACTAAATAAAGTCACTTGCTTTATTCTACTGTACCTGGGTGTCGGGCCCGGGGGGCTGGTGCTTAAGGTGGGAGGCGGGTTTCCGGATCTGCTGACCCCAGAAGTACCACCAAGCATTCAGTCTGCCGGTTGCATGCGAAGACGAACGTTGATTACACTGAAGGCAAATGTTTTAGGTGGGAGGCGGGTCTTCGGGTCTGCCAACTCCAAACATTTGATCGTCGAGTCGCTGTCATGGGTCGCGCAGGTACACGGGTCGGGTAGCCAGGTAGAGGAGAGCCCCGCAGTTCATTGTTTGTGTCTCTACTTGCTTTTCAGATTTTGAGGAATTTTGGTGGGCGGTGTATGAATCTGCGTCGATGTCTAGAAAATTCCTCTTTCGGTCCAGCAAGATCAAACGAACTGGAGAAATTTATTTCCCACCCTACAACCGTGTTCCTTATCTAATTTTTTGTGTCATAATTTTCCCGTGATATTTTTTGTTTGTTCTTTAAATTGAAAATAACATTTAAACTAAATGTTAAATCTGTGAGAGTTTTCTTTCCCGAACATTGTTCCTTTGTTTAACTGCACTCGGGCTTCCGCACATTTTGATTTGTCCGTTACCTGTGTTTACCGTTATTGTAAAACGGTAATTTGTTGTGCTCTCAACTGAGCTGTTTGACTTCCGTTTATTGGACGCGTTGGGTTTGCATTGAAACCTGTATTCGATTACCGTTGAGGTTTGTTATATTTTGCTTTTTAATCGTCTTTGTCAATATAATACAGCGTAAATTGACGTATTGTTCTGATTTGGGATCGATTCGTAAACGCTCGTCACTCCCGGTAGAAGATTCTCGTGGCTCGTAGCAGGCAACTAGTTTTCGTGACAGAAACTATTCCCCAGTGACGATTTGGTCGCTACAAGATATTTTCAGCAAGAAAGCAGGAAGTTCAAAGGTGCTTCGAATCCAGATTTGTTGAAAAGCATAGATTAACTCGGGAGCTTTTTAGCTATATGTTCAATTTAAACTATCTTTTAGAGAAGAAGTAGTTACGCCAGAGAAATGTGGCTTTGACTTCAATGGAAAAAGCCGATGCTTTTCATATATTCTCAGCTGTGTTAACAGGCGTGAATCAGGTAACCGTTTAAAAACTAAAGAGTGTAGCGCACCTCTCTTTAGCTCTGCGGAGGTTAATCAGGAAATAGTCACCGCATTTATGTCGCAGCTGGATGAAACTATTTCGGCTGGCCCAACGTTATACACCCGGCTATTCCTCAAACGCTCGCGGATATAATTAGCCTTGAAATCAACAATCTTTCTGCAGCAATCCTACTCCAGGATATACTACTAGATGATTTTAACAATACGCACAAAGGGTCCCAGTTGGGATGTTCGCAACTATAGACAAGTAAACTTGCCTAACATCCTTGAAAAAATCATTCAGCACTAGATATGTGAACATTTGTTAGTCAATTCCTCAACTTGTGATGTCCAGAACGGATACTGGAAAGAAAGGTTCTGCCTAATAAATCTTCTAATTTTTCTTGATGATGTGATATTACAACTTGATGAAGGAGGAGTAGTCAATGTATGATACATTGATTACCAAAAGGCCTTTAACTCAGTCAACCATAATTACCTTGTGCACAAGCTAACAATGTGTGTCATCACAGGTTATGTACATTGATGTTTAGACAAAACCAATCGTACTATGTTAGAATTGAAGGTGTTTGCTCCGAGGTATAAGCGATACTCAGTCTAGTGCCTCAAGTCTCAGTGACTGGCCCACAACGTATTTGTCGAAAAGTAATTTGGTCTCCAAAAGCGTTCTACCTACGCAGACCGAGTATAATAAAATCATAAGTCAACATTCGCCGCTATGCGAAATCCCGAATAATTGGCTGCTTCATCAATTAACGAGAAATTGCGTCACTTAAATCCTAACTTTCAATCCAACTGTCTGGACGCTCGATTGGCTTATCAGCCGTTTACAGTCCTGTGCCAACTGAACTGAACTGAACATTTAAGTAGTGACAGAATCATGATCTAGAACAAGAAGAGCACTGATATAAGCAGTAGCATAGTCGATCATCGAAGCCTAATATATTCTGTAACCTCTGTCACTATCACTGCCGTTTTGTCGAACGCACCCATTGATGTAATATGGCTGCACTGTAAATTAACCCTTAACAAACAACGGAATTGGGTCAGCCAGTCTGTAGATACGTCTACATTCTGGAACGCGAGCCATAGTCGCGTTCACTTTGTTAGAAACGGAGA
>JACCGJ010000366.1:21743-37011 GCA_013407085.1 Atriophallophorus winterbourni | reverse complement strand
TAAAGTCTTGCGAGATTTTCATCAAGAACGTTGACGTTATTTGCGTGATCGACGTGAGAGATTCAGAGATTCGACGATATTCACAAACTTTGTTAGTCTGATAGTGTGTGATCCATGATCCAGTCAACAATACAGTTGAACAGAATCAGCCTTGCTCCACCTGTACGCAAAAAATTAATTCGCAAGGTTCTTCACCGTGAACACAAAACTGGGTTCTGGTATGGTTTTACTGGGCTTTGATGAAGCAATCGAGTTTTGTGCAAAACCCATCCAAACGCATAATGTTGTAAGAATTACGGCGCTCTACGGAGTCATTGCTGGAGCCGAAACGATATAACGTGCTATCATTTGTTCTTGGCTACGCACCATTATCGTACGCAATGCGACTGGTATGCATATCCCTTACTGAACGGTTGAGTGACTAACTGAAGTGCTCACGTAGCAATCTTGTCCTTAAATTCAGCCACCAGCTGGTCTGTTGAGGCTCTGAGGTTCGAGCTATAGATACAGTTTCTAGGTGCGGTATGAACCAAACGAAAGATTGTTTCAACTTCTCCTATCTGTTAGGATTTTAATTTTTCACGGTTGTGTGGCAGTTAAGCATTCGGTACGTGCTTCCGGTGTAATGCTGTCTGTGATGATGATAATATTGGCTGTCGTCGCGCTGAGACTGGACCTTAACGGCGTGCGATGGTTTGTGCACATCCATGACCCATTGAGCTATACTGGGTGGTCTTTTGTTGCCAGCAGTGCTACTCATACCAGGAAGGTCGATAGATAGAGGTCAGACAAACTCAATCTGAACCCACTGCCTTGTGGTTCAGGCTTTTTAACCAGGGGCTCCGGGTGTGGCCCCCTAAGCCAACCCCCTACTTCGGCTTGGGAACTCCCGGGACGTTACTCGCTTCGGATTCATGACCAGATTAGCTCACCTCAAAAAAGCAAAAAGTATTCCACGTACAAAATAATTTACGTATATTTATGGTCTCAGCTTGCATTCTTTACACCCTAGCCGCTGCGCTGGCCGAGAAATCATTGTGAAATTTCTTGGGCATGCTACCAATGGTACACTCAGTGCTACTTAACGTTTGTCCGAGTGCACCTCTCCTGCACTTACATACCCAAGTGCAACCTACAAGGCCGAATGGAGTTGACAGAAAGAGGGCGCTGTTCATCAACTATCCGGCTACGGAAATTTGCTCAACATTTTTCTTCGGATGATCTCCCGAAGCCTTTCCCACAATCAGGAATTCTGCATGCATTGGTGTTTTAAAGTCGGGGTTTTCCTCCAGGTTGCCGGACTGCCAATGGTAGCTGATGAGCTCCATTTACACCAAGCAAAGTGGTTTTAACGCCTCAGCCAGCCTACACCCTTTAACTACCAGCAATAGAAATATCTCCTGTCTTGTGAAATCTATTCGCGCAAACCACGAGCTGGACTTGTTTCTCAGAGACTTCGAGACGCACATCATATGTAAGCCTTTTGTAAATTGTATAAGCTTATTCCAACGACCTCATCTGGTTGTGACAACCTTGGAAGCATTGAAAAATAATTGCTACAAACAAACTGATTTTCTGAACCATTTTGCGTTTTTATTGAACTATACTCACGAGTCCGAGTTTATTCACCTAATTTTATAGTCTGCTAACTTTCTGAGCATCTATACTTATGGATTAAGACATGTTAGCTCAAATTATCTAAAGCTAACCGATTACATAGCAATGAATAATCGGATGTTGGATCCACAAATAACAGTGTCATGATGTGGCTCTGTTGCCAAATGATAGTCGTATAGATTAAATGTCATGAACTACAAAAAGTATCATGTTTTAATTTAACTCTAGCCGTTACATTTTGTACTTGTACTTGTGTGCGACTATCTCCTCCGGGAGGATGAGTCGGCTTCAATGAAGATTCTTGGGAATTTGGGTACAGAGCGGCGTCCCTAGCACCACTCGGCGTTTGTTCGAGTCAGCTTCTCTAGCCTTTGCACAATCAATTGCGACCTGCAAGGCAGCAGGAAGTTGTCAGAAAGATGTGGTGTGCGCCAACTAACCATCTACGAGACTCTTTTCCAGGGTTTTCCCCCGAAGCCTTTCCCGCAATGGGGTATCCCGCAAGGCAGCGGAGGTTTAAAATCAGGGTTTTCCTTCCCTTAGATGAAATGCCCTCCCAGGCCAACGAGCTACATCTCCCGGAGCAAACTTGTTTTGAGGCGCCAGTCACTCGCCTCGCCCCTTCTCCTGTTGGTAGAAGCAGTTCCGCCGGGCTCGAGGGAGCCACTCGTGCAGGCCAGAAGCTGGACTTGGTTGTCAGAGGCTATTTGAGACGCGCGCCATATGGGAGCATTTTATAAACAGTGGGAGCTTGTCCTCAATGCCACCCCGGGCTATGACAACCTTTGGAACCGTTACATTTTGTGCAGAACTTTTACTCGCAATTTTTGTTGTGCTCAATGCATTGTTATCGCTCACCCCTCACTTGTTGCTTATTCCATCACAAGTTTATATGTTTGCTTTAGACAGGGTTTTTCAATATGCGTCAGTGAAATGGAGTTGATAGCTTCACGTGTTGCAGTGTTATAACAAATGTTGGCATCCATAATTCGCTTAGTGTAAAATAACAAATGTCTTGTTCCATCTCGCCGAGCGCGTTTTTATTGCTCACAGGCCTTATCCAGGTTGTTCGTCATATTTTTATTCGCGCTCATATTAGCCCCACAGATATTCTCTTGCATCGCACTGCTCTTTTGTTGTATTTGCTATGTGGGTCCATGGCACGCCCACAAGCCGCAATACCATTATCGGATCATTTGTGATGCGATCACCATCGTGACCACGTTTGTGACATTTTTTCCAAGTTCGAAGTATTCGGTTCCTCTTCTGAAGATGGTACGCTTGTCTTTCAATTCACTGGAATACCCAGGCCACATACATTGTTCGCGCTGTTCTGTTTTTTGATTTTTCCTCATCATTGGCTCATCTTTTGATGGATGAAGATAAGATTGCGGCGATATCTGGGATATTTTGGCATAAACAAGGTGTCTATTGGAAGCTTACATACATGGAGCACAACAGTTGCTGTGGTTTATTCCCACCACCAATCAACCCTTCGTTCGACAACGATTTTCATATTTGCTTGTCCATACCTGTAAGCGGCCGGTGCGTATTGATGAAGTTTACAGAATTGTTGTTTCAGCAACAGTACCCTTTATTGCTGTTCCAATGAAATACCTTGTCTATGTCAAAACTCTTGCCTGCCTTCACTGGTCAAAACGGTAAAACACTTTATTCATGCCGCCGCTGCAACTGGCTTTTTATCTTGTTTTATCAAGGTAAGTTTCTACGCCAGTGATTTTCTCCGAGCGTTACATGTTATAAGCTGACAAAGTGGTGGCCTGCTGTTGTTGTTTTCAGATCCCACTATGGTGAGGAATATGACCCAAGCACATATCCTCAATTGTGTAACTGCTGCCGTTTTCACATCTGTGCCCTCTTATCGTAAAGGTGTACGTGTTACCAACATGTCACTTCAACCTCAATGACCGTTTTCTCTGTTAATAACGATCTAGCGTTTCCCAGACTTCCGATTAGCCTCACAAATTCTCCGTGCCCAGGTCATTTTGTGTCATTTTGTATCTAGTCCATGCATGGCCATCAAAATTAATTCAGACTTAAAGTACAATCCCCGACATCTTCCACCAGTCAGTGATTTCAGATGTTTTAACCGGTATCAAATGTATGGCACAGTACTTTGAAGAAATATTTGCTCAGTTGAATAACCAATGTTGTTTTTCACCCTTATTGCTCGGTTTATTTGGTGCAATATATATTCAAATTAAGTGAACTTAACCCCCATCATCGGTTAAATGGCTTCAACCCTTAAGGTGATGGGCTCTTCTGTTATATAAACCGTTATAATAAACCTTCCAACACCCAGTCTTTAGAACTTATCTCCAGGATTAGGCACTATTACCCTCGAAGGTTCAGCCTCATACGCTACTCTTATCAAAACAAGAAAAACGTTTCTTATTTCTAAGTTTTTTATCAATTCCGCAATGTTTTCTTTTATTATGAACTCGTTTGTTTACCCACCTACAATGTAAAAGTACACGTTCAACACCTAATAAGTTGTCCCTCAATAGCAGACTCAGTATATGCCATGATTTTCACAAAGTCTCACGTCCCTAGATGCTATTCATATAATACCTTATATCGGCGTTTATCTTTGGTGCGAGTTGAAGGAAGCACATGAAATCATTCGTCTGAACATGGCCAATGTGAGTTTCTTGTTTTCCGATTTCAGGTCGCCTATATTGTTGCTGCCCTGCGTCAACCATTCATGATAAGCTGTACATTTTGGGACTTGTTTCATCGACGACTGGAAGAAGTTTGACATTTGATTACTTGTTTTTTGTTCAATAAATTTTTCAACTTTCAACATGGATTAACTTTTAACTTCCTGATAATATATCGTGTAATTTATTTGAGCAGATAAAAATTTGTCATCTTCACTTTCATGGAAAGATTTCGTGAATGTATGAATTAAGTGGTGCTAAACAAGTTGCGCTTGTATGCCACTGTTGTGTAAGGTTGGTACGACCAACCTGTTCAATCACATGAGCCCCCACTCATGTAGACTGGGTTTAAAACCGATGACCATGAATATAAAAGCTCATTTGCATGCCTCTCCATCACACAAACACCCCACGACCGGTTTCGTGCTGTTTGCACTCATCAGGTAGGGACAGTAGGATCAGGATCCGCATGCGCTTGAAACAGGGTGTTTGTGTGATGGAGATGCATGCAAATGAGCTTTTATATTAAGTGGTGCTATGTTCTGATGCCTAAAATTAACTTTAGTGTTTTGGTCATGGAAAATGTAGAACCGTGCTGTGTATTTTCTTTTTTCATCGTGGAGTGTCACGGCACTGGAATTTGCGTGGTTTCCATTCGTCGGCCATTCATCAAGAGATTTTACACTCACGTAAAATGAAACAGCGAAAATCAATGCTTACGTAAAATCTCGCATTATTTTTCGGTGATATAAATGTACTAATCTGCCTATCAACCGTAACGGTGATGCTGCTTTTTACCAATAGTTGTTTAAAGCTTCATGAATTCTCCCAAGTTTCTTTGTGGAAGTATTGAGTGGTGTATCAGCACGCTAGCTTCCATCGCAGTGAACATTTTCGGCTCATTGATTTTCTTGAACTTCTTTATTCATTTAAGAACCATTCCAAGTGCACTGCAGCCAACCCTGTCGTGTCATTAGTGCCTTCTCCTCAATTGTTTGAAGACTGAGCTTTTTGTTCTGAGGCCTCATCATTCTGTTTATGCGGGAAATTCGCTACAGATGGATCACAAGTGTCAATTATCATTTATGATTAATCATTCACCCTTTCATATTGCAGGTCTGGTTATGGTAAACGCGGCCTTCGTTCTATCGACCTGCTTTTGTATCCTGGTTTGTATTTTAGCCGCGTTTAATTCTCCGGAATGTATCCTTTAGTCAGTTGTGTTTTTCAATCACTACTTTCCTTTCAAAGTGTGTGTTGTCTGTATGTTTTGTCGACTGACCTTGAAAGTTTGAGATTTTGGCAAAGAAAAATGCTCCGTCTCACCTCCATGGCCCATTCTAATCTAATAATCATACGATTTCGCGCTTTCGTTTTTAAAAACCGCTCTGCTTGATTTTTTAGCTTGGTTGATTTTGATTCAACATATTCACTTGGTGCTAGTCTTACTTTATCGAGCGGGTTAGATAGTAACGGATAATGCGAATGTATAGCCTATGCGTGTAGCATGAAATCTCACGTTTGTAGTCGTGAAAAGTCTAGCCCAGTCATAGACTGCACATTGGGTGAGGTAGCGGTATGTTCTTATACCTAGCTTTATAGAAAAGTGATTACACTAGCAAAATTGCATCTCACTAGGGTGAGGATCCATTCTGAACGCTAGCAGGAGTACTGCTCACTTGTATCACCGTTCAATTTACTTAATTATTATGTCCGTAAACAATAAGGTAATCAATTATGCATTCTACTTTATTTGTACATACCCATGACATCAGCCATTTCACTCATTTGTTTTGAGGTTTTGACTTTGTTGCAGTTGAATATTTGTGGTTTTGTGACCACGCGTGATTGAATTTCTTTAAAGTTATTTGTTCCCATATGGCCACTATTAAACGTAAACCAGATTTATGTCGCTGTAACCCAGAATCGGTTTATCACAATGTCACGCTTCGAGAGCTGAATCATGCTGAATTGCAAAGCTGAGCAAACCTGACAGCTGGGCTGTTTGTTTTACGTTTACATATTCAGCTATTTCTTAGTTGGTTGTACATATTGGTGCAACTCCATTGCTACTAGCTTTTCTCCATTTCGGTATTTATGTCTTTTGCGTTTCTTCTGTTTCACTGCGGTTGTGTCATAGTATATTAGCAACTCTAATGGGCTGCAGTTGGAAAGCTTCTGTGGTCTCTCTTCTGCTATTAGCTTCGAATTAAAACAAACAGCTTGTTTGGCGCGCATCTATATGGCTACATGGGACTTTGCTTTTAGTTCCAAATAAATAGAAGGTACTAATACCGCTGGTTGTAGTTTAAACGTTTGTTTGCCTTATGCTATATTTTTGCAGAAACGCCGTTGCTGTCGTTCTTCCAACAACCATGTTTTCTCAACTTGCATCAAACTTTTTGGGTTTATATGTTTTGTTGTCAGCTAAAATGCTTGTTTCTCATGCATCTTATCACTTAATACTTTTCATATAAACATTCACGAGTATTTTACACTCATCCTGCTGGGTTGCTAGAATTTCTTCTATGTTCCGTTTTATTGTATGCCCATGTGTAATGGTATCGAAGTTGTTGTTTGAGGCACATTCATGTGTAGCGGATACACCCTGAACTTCCTGTTAGATAACATGGCACATTATAAATTGAAACGCCAACAACAATCTCAGGAATTGGATGATTTGTTGCGTCATTCGGATGAAATGTCTCGCAAAATCGTTCGACGGATACTGGAAGCCATTCTTGAGGTGAGTACATCGCTTGGACATTTACTTGCGTTTAGCTACTCATTAGTAGTATGGTCGTGTGATGTTAACAAGTTATTGGCGAGCCGTGTATTATTCACCTAATATTTCAATAATTCCGTCCAATCCACGTTTTTTCGCCTCTTTTTAAATATTTTCGAGTTTCTCTTCATATTTCCTAGGGATGACACCGTTGCATGTTCTTCACTACCGATTACTCGTAGATATCTGATTAACAGATGGAATTCAGTGTCGTGCATGAAATTTTTTGTTAACCAGTCAATTATATTTATTTATTTCGTTTTGCATTCTCATGATTGCATAACACTATACATAGTTTTAAATAGACAGGCATATCATCATAAAAGATAATCAGTATACTCTTACCATACGAATTAAACAACCTTTCTCGGATTTAGATATTAGAGGGTTTTTACGATCATGGCGTAACAAAATATATAGTTCTGCTTCAGTTTATAAGGGCGTTGCGCTGTTTTTCCACCACGGAAGGAACTAACGGAATTGCTACCTCATTTAACCGACCAGTCACTAACTAAATGGTGTGAAACATTGTGACGTAGCAAGAACTGAAAGTCGGATACAGGGCAAACATCTTGGCTAGTTCGTATTTCTTCAAGACAGTGATTTCCTGACCCACATCCTGCGAGGCGAATCAGATATAACAAGCGACTCGATTGATAACCGTATTTATTCATAAGCTTGTGACATGGTTAACTTGTTTATTTGTTCGATTTCTATCTGCATTGATGTGTTGTGTACCAATGTTCAAGGTTGCTTGTGATTCACCCGTCCGAAAAATTGACACTATCCAAAAGCCTACTTGTGTGGATACAAATTTTGGTAGAAATGCTCTAGGCTTTTTATACCAAGTTTATAAACACTTCTAACCATGTGATGGATCAAAATAGTTATTGGACAGATATCAAACGGTCTAGACGAAGATCAACGACTTTATAACATTTGGTCGACTTATCATCCGCCCGTTTCTTGATAAAATGAATATGGTGGTTTGTCGGGAAAGTGTGCGCCAGCTGTTACATGGTTGTTAAGATGGAAAAGCAATTACTATGTTCAAACATTTCCTAATCTCATTCACATTTAGGATGAAGCCAGAATTTATAAATGGATAGTATATACCGTCCGAAAAGTAGGACGGAGGCACACGACCGGTTTCGTGGTTGTTGTCATACATTAGACACGCGTATCCGTCACCTGACTTTCGAACGCCATTCTGACTTTGTGCTAAACTGGAGGATAGATCCTTATTTGCAACTCAAAATTTATCTCCATGTGGGGACTAAGATAAGTCACGCAATCGTACAAGGCAGCAACGCTAACTTTTGGGAATATTTTGGCAATACTCTAATGACCGCGTGATTGGGGACAGATTCACATGGAGACTAAGTTAAGCCCCACGTTTGTTTATTCATTTATTTTGCCTTTTACAGGTAATGCGGACCTCCTATCAGAAAATCAGTTCGCAAGACGTTGAAAAGTATCCGCTGGACGATTCCATTGCTAATGGTAATGCGAAACTTTTCAAGGACATTTTATCACGGTTTATCTATGTAGCCACTGTAACATGGATGTGCTATCGTGCAATACTTATGTACTACGCAGCGAACACTGTAGCTAAATTGATTTGCCACCGGTAGTGAGCTGCATGCGGAAACATGCTGGAATATCACTGCCATTTCTATTTTCCTTCTCATATTTGTCTAGGCCTGGGCAACTTGACAGTATCTTAACCCACGTGCAGTCTATGACTGTGTGGCACATAACCTCGATCAGGTTTGTGTTTTCGTCCCTACGCATGTACCTGCTGCACTTATCTAATCCTTTGCAACCATTATCTTTGTAGCGATCGACCATGAAGCACGGTGTTAATGACTTTCATAAACTACACACGCGACAGTCAAACGTTTTAAATGTTTGCATTTTCTCGTCCAACTATTTCGTGCAATGTGCAAGCTTGTGACAAGCTGCTTTGATGAGAACGGTTAAGAAATTGTTGTTGTTGTCCTCCTTCGGTCGATATCGGCCATGGATGTATATCATAAGCGTATAAAGTTTTCATGCTCCATAGCCTTTTGCATGACTTTACAGTCCGGTGGTTTGGTCATGTCTACAGACTGAAAAATGGTCGTATTACAAAGATCTACTCTATGGTGAGTTGCAATTAGGAAGTCGACCATTGGGCAGACCACAATTGCGGTACAAAGACGTTTGAACAAGAGATATGAAAGCTCTTGGCATTGACCAGGCGAGTTGGAATACCTTGCTCTTGACCGCTCACATTGGGGACATTGTGTAAAGCGTCGTCTGCAAGCTAGGGTGCAGCAGATACAGTTCTTGGCTACTGAACGCAGATCACGCCGCCGGCGTGCAACTGACGCCATACAACGGAGTTTTGACTATCGTTGCAAGCGCTGCGGGAGAGATTGTTCCTCCCGAATCGGGCTGTTTAGTCATTCGAAAAGCTGCGGAGCATGAACACGTCATGCGATTGTGATGTACAACTATGGTCGACATCGCCCGAGGAGGCCAACAACAGTCCGATTCGAAAGGAACCATTTCTACCACAGCGATAGGCGGTACTTGGACGAACTGCATCAGTTACATGCTGGTTGAGTGATCTGCGATTAGTAGCTGAGATTATTATCTGCTCTTCCCCAGCTTTCAGACGACGCATTACACAGTGACCCTAAAGTGAGTGTTCAAAAGCAAGTTCTTCCCAACTTCTACCGTTTACGTTTGTTTCTGTTATTCTTTCTCAACGTTGAAGATGATGAGATTGTTTTCATCCCAGTCATTACGGCCTTAAACTATTTTACTTATTGGCGCTGAGAGTATGCAACTAGGTGCAACGCTTGCGTGGCAAAAGGGTTGAATGTTTGCCGTTTTTACGTTACAATTTTAATGAAATGTGTGTGCACCATTAAGCGCTGTCTATGTTTGCTGTTTCCACTTCATCTTTTTTGCTGTTCAAACTGACCCGAATTTCATCAGCACAACTTTCAGGGAGGAAAAGATGCTGAATATTCTACAGCTCTCATGGTCCTCTTAAGGAAATTCCCTACCGTGCACGGGTGTGCAATCGTGCAGTAATTTGTGCTGTGCGGCTAACACCGTGCTAAATTGATTGGCCAACGGTAGTGAGCTGCATGCTGATACAATCTGGAGTCTCACTACCATTTCCTGTTCCGTTTTCTTTCTCATATCTGTCTAGACCTGAGCAACCTGACAGTATCTTAGCCCACTTGCAGTCTCTAACTTACTTGTGTGCGACTATCTCTTCCTGCGGCACTTTGCCTGGATCAGGCTTGTGCTTTCATACATACCCTGCATGAAATTCATTGTTTGTTCAAATATCTTTTGATTTATTTAGTTCACACTCAAAAGTCCAACTTTAGCTCCTTCCATTTACTGTGGAATATCTTGATCATTATCAATCGTTATATGTAGATAAATTTATTTAATTTACAATTCCCGGGATCACGTTTTTTGTTGGACTCCTTGTATCGATGGTGGCCATGGACGTAAATCCAAAGCATGAAGATTTCCACCGCTTCATCTAATCCTGGAACAGTACTCTCTCTCACACACAACGTTCCCAGTAAAACGCACCACTTGGCAGCTAACAGTAGCACTCCTTCGTTCGCAGTTTTGCTGAAACGGTCAACTTTCTCTCCCAAGACATTAGCTGATGTCTTGTCCCTCCAGAGTATTTCATACTTTGCCAGCCTCTCATACACGTCTAATCTCCAATGTTACACTGAGAGCACTCTGAGACAATAAAGTCGGTTTACTTGAGCGTTGATACACTAGTGGAATTCTGAGTGACTAACGTAAAATCCTCATTTGTATGCATTACTATCACACATGAAATGCATGCAAATGAGTATTTTTCGTTCAAACTCATGGGTTTAACCCTCATTGACATGTGTGGGCGTATCTGATTGAACAAGTTGGCTTACAAGCTCAATCTGAGTGACCGTGTTTTCCAAGGTCCACGTATTTTGTTACTCCAGCACTTGTCCTCGTGTTTGAGAACACCCCGTGGTTCCTCGAATTGTCTCTCCTTTATCCCGACGAAACGCACGATCTTTTGGCTCAACAGACCTACGAATGGAATGGATTACTGAAATGGGCGGTCAATTTAACTGTGAACTCCGGGCTGGTCCCGACCGAGGAGCACGAGCTTTTTCAGCTTGGTCAACAAGAATTGCATCTGATTCCGCGGCCACCGGATTATAAGAATCCACACACGGCGTATGAGGTGAGGTCCATTTCGTGGCTTTGTTATTTTGCGGATGAAATGGTCCGCTAAATGCTTGTGACCCCTTTTGGGTCCCGTCATTTCACTATTGTTTTTGTCTAACCTATCCGCAAAAGTAATCGGATTTACGTTTGTTCAGTGCTGGTTTTTATTGGTAACACGGAATCATATTGTTGGCATCGCTAACTGGATCAACAGTGATCTTGTTGAGTCACACTGTCGTTACTAATTTCATAAGTTTTTATGTAGGTTTAAGTCACCTGTGAGTTGGCACACGTGTTAGCATAACGCGCACTTTGGCACGATGAGTGTGTGTTTTGCTGGAAATTCAAACGGTCTGTTTTAAGAATGAAAACTTCACAGTTTCATTCCTAATCAAGTACACAAGTCTGCTGATTACAGTGCTTATTTCCGACTGTATAAGCATAAAGTCTAATGGGTTACGTATTATAAACCACTGGCAAGCTGGTTGTTTTCCCAATATCTACCTGGTTTCGTTGAAGAATTTCAGCCAATCGCCGCACTGGCTCCCTCACGTGACCTTGAAGCGCGAACAGGAGCCATCACTCCACCGTGGTTCTTGTTATTGGCTTACATTTTTCGCTTGTGATCTATCCTGATCGTCCTCAGATTTGGTAGTGATAATCACGTGATAATGGCGTCCTTCTTCGGTCTACATTCTGCCGTGAATGTACATCACAAGCATGTGCTACTTTGCTCCGTGTATATACTGTTTATGTGCTCCCGTTCAGAAGCTCGCTACCCGTTTGCATCAAAGTGATCAACTGGAAGCTCTTCTCTTTTATTAGTGGCAATTTCAGTGTCTCACACAAAACCCTGTGTACCGCGGTTGTGGTCTGCTGAATGGTAGACTTCTTGCTTTCAACTCTGTATGGTAAGGATACATGTATGAAATCACAGGCCTGATCCAGGCTACATACCGCACTTGGGTTAAGACACTGCTAGGTTGCCCAAGCCCGGGCAAGTGTAAGAAACAAAATGGTAAAGGGTGCAACCATTGCTACCATTTTCCGTGATGTCGGTTGAACTCAACTAGCTTTGCCCCTCAATGACCAGGTAGGATAGACTTGCTTGTAAACTAGATGTGAGAAGTCTATCACCATTCCTTACATTGCACTAAAACATATTCAAGACACAAACCCTGTTTGCAATACGAAAAGCGCTCAGCTTTCGTTCATGTTTGGCATGGTTGCTCCAGATTTCACCGCCATACCGTAACACAGCTAGTGTGCATGCACATCATATCATCATTTTCGCCAAGCTGCAGGTCATTACTTTGAAACTAGTTAATGCGTTCCATATATCATGGGCTGCCTTCGATTTACCGGCAATATCGCAATAAATACCTGTTGTTAGTTAGTCACATTGGTATATGTGTTTGTCTTGTGTTTTCATTTACAAGAGAAGCAGCTTGTATCCATACACTAAATTTCATAGCGTTGCGTGGTGCGATTGAATTTCTAACACAATTATAGCCTATTGTGTGGTTATTTCGCTACGATTTGCTCTTGATTACATTACAGTGAGACCGCACTTTTGTCTCATGCATCGCGTATCATCACATTCTACTTTAGCGCATGCTCCGAGAAAAACAAAAGGCCGAAGCTGCTACAGAAGAGGCAAAAAGGCAGCGAAGAAAGGTCAAAAAGGGACCCCGGCTATCACCGGCACGGAAAAATGAACTGTGAAGTTTTTTGAAATTTGTTTGATCGTTTTTAAATAAAATTTTATTCTTATGAAGAGGCTTTTTCTTGTGTAATGTTTGAGGGGTGACTTTTTATTCATACGAGGAAATGAATTATTTATTTAGCTGCACCTAAAAGGATACGTACACATGCGGATCCTGATTCATTAAGGGGGGGTATTTATCGCTACTTGGTGTGCCTTAAAGTGATGTCTTGCTTTGATTTATAAGTCGGGAAGTTTGCTGGAAGGAACTTTTCGACTACATTAATTTTTGTAACTGACTTGTTGGTCACCGTCGCCTGCTCATCATGGCAGATGGCTCCAGCTTGTAAGTCTCATGTTCAAAGGGTAATAGCAACAATTCCGCTTCATATTGAGTGTTATTTCGGCTGTCTACAATTGACCTGTCAAATTCGACTAATTATTGAACAGTTTTACTTGAAAGTGCGAGGGATGTGAGCACTTTACTGAGTGCTCTTTAAACTCGTGTGACTAATTCACCACAAAACGCTATTACTTTCATGATATGCGTTTTCACCACGCTGCTGAACATCAGTCTGGTAAGGTTGACGAACAAATTTCTAATACCTGTTATCGTGGACCACACGATGGCTATACAAATTTCCCCTGCAATATTGGTTACACATTGTTAATACACAGCAAATTTATGGCAACTTTGAAGCCTGCGACGATCACAGTGAGCGTTAAATGAGCTGCTTGTACAAAATAGGTGTAGTCACCCATTTCCTCGTCTAAAAAACCCAACGATCAGTATCGTCTTTCACATTTACCTCAAAGAGTACGGTCGGCTTCGGCGTGTCTGCCATGCAAGTTTGACTTAACCATCCTGGGGAAATCACAAGGTATTCGTGGAGCCTGTATTCTGGAAGATGTGCGTCAAGCCTCGTGATAGCCATTCACCTGTGTGTTGGGGTGTGTGAATTTCTTGTTTCTCCTCATTATTGCGTTGCGACTTTTTAGCGAGCGATTTAATGCCATTTCGTTAACATCCTCATCACAACGTTCCGATTCAGCTAAGCGGTATTGGATTTGTCGAATTATTTCAACGTCTGACCATTGCTCACTTTGTGCGTTTATTTTTCGCCCCATGGTTGGCTTTTCAAACTGAATATTGCAGTTGTTCCGATGTTCATATTCGTTTAATTATTCGTTTACGTGTTCGAGAAAAATTCGTTATGGCCGTGCATTCATCTGTACGAAAATTGGCATTTAACTCGGTCTGTTCGTTACCTAATGACTGAAACCGGGTCAATGACATTTATCTTTACCGATCGATACGCGTGGCACGCTTGGTCGTTTGTGGCGATAATCTGGTGTTGTCTGGGTTGTGATACCTCTTTATCGATTTTTTTGATAATGGTGTTACTATCCGATAATTATTAATTGGTTTTGGCCGCTGTTTGTGGTTAGAATTTGTGCAAATGATCTTACTATTGCAAAGTTAGTTTTTCGCTTTATGTAGGTGTAATGATGACTGCTTTTTCCTTCGTACTGCATTCGTTCAGAGTGGCTATATTTTAGGCTACCCGTATTAAGGCAAACTGCTCTGGTGGCAGTTCCAAAAATTTCCAATTTCTACAATTAAATTAATAAGAAACAAAACTGCTTACATGTATTATGTTTCGTCTCTGAAAGGATATCGCGTACACAGTCTTACCATGCTTTCAACTTAATTTGCGTATCTTTACCATCAGAAACCTGATTTAGAATACGAAAATGATCGCAAAAATTGCGTTATTAATTTTTTTACTGTTTGGCAGTGAAAATGAAATCGGACAAGTAATGTGTTGCTCGCATCTCCCGCACTTACACACCACTAACAGTTTCTGGCTGTTTGTCGTCATCAGGTGGAGACGGTAAGATTAGGTTCAGTGAGCCTTGAGGTCAGACAAGATTTTCGATTACAAGTAAGGCAACATCTCTTGTTGGAAAAGTCAGCCAACAACAATTGAATAATTCCTTTGATTGTTTGGGTTTTGCCAAGCTTGATCTATTTCCGCCATGACCCTGAAGGAAGAACTGCAACCATTACTACTCCAGATGATCCTTGTGTTTATTACTTTTAACAAATGAAAGAGTTTACACGCTTGGATTTCGCTGTAGATAAAGTGTGCCTAGTGTAAAATTCAATGGTTTGAGGATCCTCGCAATGTTTCTGTCATTACTCCGCTAGATTTATCGCATATCCCCTTCAAAATC
>JACCGJ010000366.1:10571-20743 GCA_013407085.1 Atriophallophorus winterbourni | reverse complement strand
TGCAGCTGGAAGCTTCGGTGGTCTCTCTTCTGATATTAGTTTCGAATTAAAACAAACAGCTTGTTTGGCGCGCATCTATATGGCTACATGGGACTTTGCTTTTAGTTCCAAATAAATAGAAGGTACTAATACCGCTGGTTGTAGTTCAAACGCTTGTTTGCCTTATGCTATATTTTTGCAGAAACGCCGTTGCTGTCGTTCTTCCAACAACCATGTTTTCTCAACTTGCATCAAACTTTTTGGGTTTATATGTTTTGTTGTCAGCTAAAATGCTTGTTTCTCATGCCTCTTATCACTTAATACTTTTCATATAAACATTCACGAGTATTTTACACTCATCCTCAAATGCTGGGTTGCTAGAATTTCTTCTATGTTCCGTTTTATTGTATGCCCATGTGTAATGGTATCGAAGTTGTTGTTTGAGGCACATTCATGTGTAGCGGATACACCCTGAACTTCCTGTTAGATAACATGGCACATTATAAATTGAAACGCCAACAACAATCTCAGGAATTGGATGATTTGTTGCGTCATTCGGATGAAATGTCTCGCAAAATCGTTCGACGGATACTGGAAGCCATTCTTGAGGTGAGTACATCGCTTGGACATTTACTTGCGTTTAGCTACTCATTAGTAGTATGGTCGTGTGATGTTAACAAGTTATTGGCGAGCCGTGTATTATTCACCTAATATTTCAATAATTCCGTCCAATCCACGTTTTTTCGCCTCTTTTTAAATATTTTCGAGTTTCTCTTCATATTTCCTAGGGATGACACCGTTGCATGTTCTTCACTACCGATTACTCGTAGATATCTGATTAACAGATGGAATTCAGTGTCGTGCATGAAATTTTTTGTTAACCAGTCAATTATATTTATTTATTTCGTTTTGCATTCTCATGATTGCATAACACTATACATAGTTTTAAATAGACAGGCATATCATCATAAAAGATAATCAGTATACTCTTACCATACGAATTAAACAACCTTTCTCGGATTTAGATATTAGAGGGTTTTTACGATCATGGCGTAACAAAATATATAGTTCTGCTTCAGTTTATAAGGGCGTTGCGCTGTTTTTCCACCTCTGAAGGAAATAACGGAACTGCTACCTCACTTAACCGACCAGTCACTAACTAAATGGTGTGAAACACTGTGACGTAGCAAGAACTGAAAGTCGGATACAGGGCAAACATCTTGGCCAATTCGTATTTCTTCAAGACCGTGATTTCCTGGCCCATATCCTGAGATGCGAATCGATTGTTAATCGTATTTATTCAGAAGCTTGTGACATGGTTAACTTGTTTATTTGTTCGATTTCTATCTGCGTTGATGTGTTGTGTAGCAATGTTGAAGGTTGCTTGTGATTCACTCATCCGGAAAATCGACGCTATCCAAAAGCCTACTTGTGTGTATACAAATTTTGGTAGAAATGCTTTTTACCAAGTTTATAAACACTTCTAACCGTGTGATGGATCAAAATAGTTATTGAACAGATATCAAATGATCTAGACGAAGATCAACGACTTTATATCATTTGGTCGACTTTTCATCCGCCCGTTTCTTGATAAAATGAATATGGTGGTTTGTCGGGAAAGTGTGTGCCAGCTGTTACATGGTTGTTAAGATGGAAGAGCAATTACTATGTTCAAACATTTCCTAAAGCTCACTGAACCTGATCTTACTGTATTCACCTGATGACGGAAAACAGCCAGAAACCGCTATTGGTGTGTAAGGGATGGGGATGTGAGCACCACAATACATTTCCTAATCTCATTCATTTTAGGATGAAGCCAGAATTTATAAATTGATAGTATATACCGTCCGAAAAGCAGGACGGAAGCACACGACCGGTTTCGTGGTTGTTGTCATACATTAGACATGCGTATCCGTAACCTAACATTCGAATGCCGTTCTGACTTTGTGCTAAGCTCAATTATTTGCGAATTCGAGGATAGATCCTTATTTGCAACTTAAAATGTAACTCCATATGGGGACTAAGCTAAGTCACGCGATCGTACAATGCAGCAACGCCAACTTTTGGGAATATTTTGGCAATACTCTAATGGCAGTGTGGTGGGGACAGATTCACATGGAGACTAAGTTAAGTCCCACGTTTATTTATTCATTTATTTTGCCTTTTACAGGTAATGCGGACCTCCTATCAGAAGGTCAGTTCGCAAGACGTTGAAAAGTATCCACTGGACGATTCCATTGCTAATGGTAATGTCTATCATTTTTTAAACTTTTCACGGACATTTTATCACGGTTAATCTATGTAGCTGGTGTAACATGGATGTGCCATCGTACAATACTTCTGTATTACGCAGCTAACACTAGCTAAATTGATTTGCCACCGGTAGTAAGCTGCATGCGGAAACATGCTGGAATGTCACTGCCATTTTTATTTTTGTTCTCATATTTGTCTAGGCCTGGGCAACTTTACGGTATCTTAGCCCACGTGAAGTCTATGACTGTATGGCACATAACCTCGATCAGGTTTGTGTTTTCGTCCCTACGCATGTACCTGCTGCACTTATCTAATCCTTTGCAACCATTATCGTTGTAGCGATCAACCATGAAGCACGGTGTTGACGACTTTCATAAACTACACACGTGGCAGCCAAAGGTTTGCATTTTCTCGTCCAACTATTTCGTGCTGCTTTGACGAGAACGGTTAAGAAATTGTTGTTGTTGTTGGCCTCCTTCGGTCGATATCGGCCATGGATGTACTATGAGACGCTTGTGATTAGAGAGTTCTTAGACATTCGTCGCTAGCTGTTTCGACAACGAACTTTTACACGCACAAGTGTGTTCGGTTTCCCTTTTCGTCCGCCCGTGGAAGTGGTCAATGGTCCTCCACCCCACCATTGGGTCCCAAACATGTCCTCGCTATCTCGACAACTCGCTTATCATAAGATTACACCTCTCTCATCGGTGATGTTTGCAATTAGGATATGTTACGACCAATCTCTTTTGGCATTGTTCGCCATTGCGGCTACAAAGACGTTTTGTAACAAGAGATATGAAAGATCTTAGCATGACCCGGTGAGTGACGAAGAACTTGCTCTTGACCGCTCACATGGAGACATTGTCGTAAAGAGTCGTCTGCACGCGGGAGGAGCACATACAGCTCTTGGCTGCTGAACGCAGATTGCGCCTCCGGCGTGCAACTGATGCACTACAACCGAGTTCTGACTATCGTTGCAAGCGTTGCGGGAGAGATTGCTCGTCCCGAATCGGGCTGTTTAGTCATTCGAAAAGTTGTAGAACATGAAATTCATGCGACCTTTGATTACAACCCTAGTCGACATCGACGAAGGAGCCAACAACAGTCCGATTGGAAAGAAAAGAGAAAAGACAGAAACAATTTCTTACCAAGCGCGATAATGGTACTTGGACTAACTGTATCAGTTACATGGTGATAACGTGATCTGCGATTAGTAGCTGAGAGTATTATCTGCTCTTCCCCAGCTTGCAAACGATGCTTTCCACAGTGCCTCTAAGGTGAGCGTTCAAGAGCAAGTTCTTCCCAAATTGTACCGTTTACATGTTTGTCTGCGATTCTTTCTCAACATTGAAGATGATTAGATTGTTTTCATCCCAGTCATTACGGCCTTAAACTATTTTACTTATTGGCGCTGAGAGTATGCAACTAGGTGCAACGCTTGCGTGGCAAAAGGGTTGAATGTTTGCAGTTTTTTAATGAAATGTGTGTGCACCATTAAGCGCTGTCTATTTTTGCTGTTTCCACTTCATCTTTTTTGTTGTTCAAACTGACCCGAATTTCATCAGCACAACTTTCAGGGAGGAAAAGATGCTGAATATTCAACAGCTCTCATGGTCTTCTTATGGAAATTCCCACCCTACATGAAATTAATTGTTTGTTCAAATCTATTTTGATTTGTTTAGTTCACACTCAAACATCCGAATTCAGCTCCTTCCATTTACTGTTGAGTATCTTGATCATTTTAAATCGATACACGTAGATAAATTCATTTAATCTATAATTCCCCGGATCACGTTTTTGTTGGACTCCTTCTGTTGATGGTGGCCATGGACGCACATCCCAAGCATGAAGATTTCCACCGCTTCATCTAATCCTGGAACAGTACTCTCTCACACACACCGAAGTTCTCAGTAAAACGCACCACTTGCCAGCTAACAGTAGCACTCCTTCGTTCGCAGTTTCGCTGAAACGGTTAACTTTGTCTCCCAAGACGTTGGCTGATGTCTTGTTCCTCCAACCACGTAGGGTCATTGTCGTCGCGTTTCATATCTATCCCTCCAGCGTATTTCATA
The DNA here is from genome assembly GCA_013407085.1 of Atriophallophorus winterbourni. Lineage (NCBI taxonomy): Eukaryota > Metazoa > Platyhelminthes > Trematoda > Plagiorchiida > Microphallidae > Atriophallophorus > Atriophallophorus winterbourni. The sequence goes on along the minus strand of JACCGJ010000366.1, from coordinate 16,439 downwards.
CTTTACCAGCCTCTCTTACACGGCTACTCTCCAATGTTACACTGAGAGCACTCTGAGACAATAAAGTCGGTTTACTTGAGTGTTGATACACTAGTGGAATTCTGAGTGACTAACGAAAAATCAATCACACACGGAATGCATGTAAATGAGTATTTTTCGTTCAAACTTATGGGTTAAGCCTCATTTACGTGTGTGGACGTATTTGATTGAACAAGTTGGCTTACAAGCTCAATCTGGGTGACCTTGTTTTTCAAGTTCCACGTCTTTTGTTACTCCAGCCCTTGTCCTCGTGTTTGAGAACACCCCATGGTTCCTGGAATTGTCTCTGCTTTATCCCGACGATACGCACGATCTTTTGGCTCAGCAGACCTACGAATGGAATGGATTACTGAAATGGGCGGTCAATTTAACTCTGAACTCCGGGCTGGTCCCGACCGAGGAGCACGAGCTTTTTCAGCTTGGTCAACAAGAATTGCATCTGATTCCGCGGCCACCGAATTATAAGAATCCACACACGGCGTATGAGGTGAGGTCCATTTCGTGGCTTTGTTAGTTTGCGGATGAAATTTTCCGCTAACGGTTTGTAACCCTTTTTCGGTCCCGTCATTTTACTATTATTTTTGTCTAACCCATCCGCAAAAGTAATCGATAAACTTGCCTAAAACTAGCACAGTTATTTGTTCACTCATAATCGGATTTACGTTTGTTCGGTACTGCTTTTTTATTGGTAACACGGAATCAGATTGTTGGCATCGGTAACTAAATCAACAGTGATCTTGTTGAGTCTCACTGTCGTTATTAATTTCATAAGTTTTTATGTAGGTTTAAGTCACCTGTGAGTTGGCACACGTGTTAGCATAGCGCGCACTTTGGCACGATGAGTGTGTGTTTTGCTGGAAATTCAAACGGTCTGTTTTAAGAATGAAAACTTCACAGTTTCATTTGATTTCCTAATCAAGCACACGAGGCTGTTGATTACAGTGCTTATTCCAGACTCTATCAGCGTAAACCACTGGCAAGCTGGTTGTTTTCCCAGTACCGACTCTATACCTCGTTTCGGGGAGGAATTTGAGTCAATCGCCACACTAGCTCCATCACGTGACTTCGTGCACAGCAAGGCGAGAACAAGAGCCATCACTCCATCGTGGTTCTTGTTATTGGCTTACGTGTTTAGCTTGTAATCTATCCTGATCGTTCTCAGATTTGGTAGTGATAATCACGTGATAACGGTGTCCTTCTTCGATCCTCGTTTTCCCGTGAATGTACACCACAAACATGTGCGCTACTTTGCACTGATGCCAGCTCCGTGTTTATACTGTTTATTTGCTCCCGTGCAGAAGCTCGCTACCGTTTCTCGTTTGCATCAAAGTGATCAACTGAGAGATCTTCCCTCTTATTCGTGGCAATTTTAATGTCTCACACAAAACCCTGTGTACCGCAGTTGTGGTCTGCTGAATGGTAGACTTCGTGCTTTCAGCTCTGTATGGTAAGGATACATGTATTAAATCACAGACCTGATCCAGGCTACATACCGCACGTGGGTTAAGATACTGCTAGGTTGCCCAAGCCCGGGCAAGTGTAAGAAACAAAATGGTAAAGAGACTCCAGCCTGTTTTTGAATGCAACCATTGCTACCATTTTCCGTGATGTCGGTAGAACTCAACTAGCTTTGCCCCTCAGTGTCCAGGTAGGATGGACTTGTTTGTAAACTAGATGTGAGAAGTCTGTCACCATTCCTTACATTGCCCTAAAACATGTTCAAGACACAAAGCCTGTTTGCAATACGAAAAGCGCTCAGCTTTCGTTCATGTTTTGCATGATTGCGCCAGGTTTCACCGCCATACAGTGACGCAGCTAGTGTGCATGCACATCATATCATCATTTTCGCAAAGTTTCAGGTCATTACTTTAAAACTTGTTTATGCGTTCCACATGCTAGTATTCGTCATGAGCTGCGTTCGGTTTAACGGCAATATGGCGTTGAATACCTGCTGTTAGCTAGTCACATTGGTATACGTGTTTGTCTGGTGTTTTCATTTACAAGAGAAACAGCTTGTATCCATAACTAAATCTCATAGCGTTGCGTGGTGCTACTGAATTGTTAACACAATTAGAGCTTAATGTGTGGATTTGTCGCTACGGTTTGCTCATGATTACATTACAGTAAGACCGCACTTTTGTCTCATGCATTGCGCATCATCACATTCTACTTTAGCGCATGCTCCGAGAAAAACAAAAGGCCGAAGCTGCTGCAGAAGAGGCAAAAAGGCAGCGAAAAAAGGTCAAAAAGGGACCCCGGCTATCACCGGCACGGAAAAATGAACTGTGAAGTTTTTTGAAAATTGTTTGATTGTTTTTAAATAAAATTTTATTCTTATAAAGAGGCTTTTTCCCTGTGTATTGTTTGAGGGGTGACTTTTTATTCATACGAGGAAAGGAGTTATTTATTTCGCTGCACCTAAAAGGATACGTACACACGCTGATCCTGAACTGTTGAAGGGAGTTATTTATCGCTACTTGGTGTGCTTTGAAATGATGTTTTGGTTTGATTTATAAGTCGGGAAGTTTGCTGGTCACCGTCGCCTGCTCAGCATCGCAGATGGCTCCAGCATGTAAATCTCACGTTCAAAGGGTAACAGCAACAATTCCGCTTCATATTGAGTGTTATTTCGGTTATCTACAATTGACCTGTCAAATTCGACCAATTATTAAACAGTTATACTTGAAAGTGCGGGAGATATGAGCACAACACTGACTTTGATTCCTTTACCGAGCGCTTTTTAAACTCGCGTGACTAATTCACCACAAAACACTATTACTTTCATGATATGCGTTTTCACCACGCTGCTGAACATCAGTCTGGCAAGGCTGACGAACAAATTTCTAATACCTGTTATCGTGGACTACACGATGGCTAGACATATTTTCCCTGCAATATTGGTGACCCATTGTTAACACAGCAAACTTATGGCAATGTGGTTAAGCTTATGAACAATGTTGAACTTTGAAGCCTGAGACGATCACTGAGCTTTAAATGGGCTGCTTGTAGTTACCCATTCCCTCACCTCAAAAGCCCAACCATCAGTATCGTGTTTCGCATCTACCTGAAGGAGTACGGTCGGCTTCGGCGTGTCTGTCAAGCAAGTTTGACACATCCATCCTAGGGAAATCACAAGTTATTCGTGGAGCCTGTATTCTGGAAGATGTGCGTCATGCCTCGTGATAGCCATTCACCTGACGTGTGTGGGGGTGTGTGAATTGCTTGTTTCTCCTCATTGTTGCGTTGAGACTTTTTAGCGATCGATTTAATGCCGTTTCGTTAACATCCTCATCACAACGTTCCGATTGAGCTAAGCGGTATTGGTTTAGTCGAATTATTTCAACGTCTGACCATTGCTCACCTTGTGCGTTTATTTTTTGCACCATGCTTGGCTGTGAAAACTGAATATCGCAGTTGTTCCGTTGTTCATATTCGTTTAATTATTCGTTTGCGTGTTCGAGAAAAATTCGTTATGGCCGTGCATTCATCTGTACGAAAATTGGCATTTAACTCGGTCTGTTCGTTGCCTAATGACTGAAACCGGGTCAATGACATTTATCTTTACCGATCGATACGCGTGGCACGCTTGGTCGTTTGTGGCGATAATCTGGTGTTGTCTGGATTGTGATACCTCTTTATCGATTTTTTGATAATGGTGTTACTATCCAATAATTCTTAATTGGTTTTTGCTGCTGTTGGAATTTGTGCAAAGGAAATTAATATTGTAAAGTTGGTTTTTCGTTTTATCTACGTATAGTGATGATTTCTTTTCTCTCATTACTGCATTCGTTCGGATTGGCTATTTTGTGTGCTACTGGTATCACTCTATTAAGGCAAACTCTGCTCTGGTTGCTTATGTAGTGCCAAAAATTGCCATTTTCAAATTAAAAAACAAAACTGCTTCCATGTATTATGTTTCGTCACTAAAAGGATATCGCGTACACAGTCTCACCATGCTTTCAAATTAATTTTCGTATCCTTACTATCAGAAACCTGATTTAGAATACGAAAATGATCGCATAGATTGCGTTATTAATTTTTTACTGTTTGGCAGTGAAAATGAAGTCAGACAAGTAATGTGTTGCTCACATCCCACGCACTTACACACAACTACCGGTTTCTGGCTGTTTACCGTCATCAGGTAGAGGCAGTAAGATTAGGTTCAGTGAGCCTTGAATTCAGACAAGATTTTCGATTCTAAGTAAGGCAACATCTCTTGTTGGAAAGGTCAGCCAACAACAACTGAATAATTCCTTTGATTGTTTTGGCATTGCCAAGCTTGTTCTATTTCCACCATGACCTTGAACGAAGAACTGCAACCGTTACTACTCCAAGTGGTCCTTCTGATTATTATTTTTAACAAATGAATGAATTTATACGCTCGGGTTTCGCTGTAGATAAAGCATGACTTGAAATACTTCGGCGCGCTTAGTGAACAATTGAATGGTTTGCGGATCTTTGCAATGTTTCTGTCATTACTCCGCTAGATTTATCGCATATCCCATTGAAATCAAACGGTACAGACAATCCCGTTTTACTGGGATCAAAAACGCACCCGTAGAACACTTTGTCGTGTTTGCAGGATCTTCGGTTACGACATTCCATCGTATTTCCAAAATTGGGGTTTTTTGGGATCTCCTCTAATCAGGGGTTATTCTTAAATATCATGGCTTGATGGGAATCTCCTGGACATGTTGCTTATCTGGGACACGTAACTATCAGCTGCCGGGGAAATGATGATTGGGTTAAGATTCTAAGGGCAAGGTTATGTAATTATTAGTGTGTATTTGTTACTTTTTTGGTCTTGAAGATGTTAAAAACTGCTAATAAATGAAGACAACTGCGTTTGAAAAGAGGGGAGTCGTATTGTGGAGCTGCGAAGTGCATTGGCGATGAGTTTTAATCAGGAACATTCGAATGATGTGCCTAACACCATTCGAAATAACACAAGAGTAGGAAGCGCGTGAAAGTCCGCTGACGACGACAATCGCGAACTCGTAATTATTCGGATTTCGGAAGGATAGCATTAGAACGGTTTGAGTGACATCATCTTCGTAAGCATGAGAAGATGGGTAACGTCAGCTGCAATCGAACGATATGCATTTCGTCAAGGTCAGTCCAACGAACCATACGTGGTGAGGGCTTGAAGCGTACCGGTTGGCAGAAAATCGATTGACAAATCAGATCGAAGTGAGAACCGGGACAGATACGTTTCATGTTTTGATTACGTGATCTGCCTATATAAGATTGGCTTGTGTTTTGTTCCTTATCTTGTGTGTGATAAACGCGTTTGATCAATCCACTTTTTCTTATGTTGTGGGACTCGTGAGTGAACATGATTGGCGGCGGACAAGTTTACCTAAAGGATGCATCGAGACGCAATCGATGTGTGCGTGTGAAACCCTAGGATCGACGTGATTATTGTTGCAGTGAGTGAGCTGAAGCCCGTCTAAAAATGTCGTAGGCAAGTTGTGCTTGTATACCACTGTTGGATAAGGCTGGTACGAGTGTATGCGGATCGCGATCCTACTGTCCATACCTGATGATTGGCACACACACTAACCGGTCTTGGGTGTGTATGATGGAATGCTGCAAATGAGCCTTTCGCGTTCATGTCTACCTGGATGTTGGTTCATGTGATTGAACAGGTTGGTCTTACCAGCCTTATCTGACAGTGGCACACAAGCACAACTTGTTTACCATTCTTCCACTGTTTCATGCGCATGCGGATCCTGATCCTACGGTCCCTACCTGATGATTGCAAACAGCACGAAACCGGTCGTGGGGTGTGTGTGATGGAAATGCATGTAAATGAGCTTTTCGTTAATG
>JACCGJ010000366.1:0-10551 GCA_013407085.1 Atriophallophorus winterbourni | reverse complement strand
AACGGTACAGACAAATCCCCCTTTTTGGCTGGAAAACAAACGCACCACCTGTTGAACACTTTGTCTGTTTGCATGCACGATCTCCGGTTTACAACTTTTCGCATCGTCTTTCCAAATTGGGGGTCTTTTGGAATCTCCTCTCAATACATGGGGTATTCTTAAATATCAGGGCTTATAGGAAATCTCTTGGACATGTTGCTTTAGCCAATTACCTGCCACCTTTGACACCCTCAGCCAAACTTCATCTGGACAACGTACTATCAGCAGTCGGGAAAGGGTAGTGGGTCGATTCTAAGAGGGCAGGTTATGAATTATTAGGGTGTATCGTCACTTTTTGGTCTTGAGGATGTTAAAAACTGCTATAATAAAGACAACCTGCTTTGAAAAGAGGGGAGGTCGTATTGGTGGAGCTGCGATTGAATTGGCGAGGAGTTCTTAATCAGACCATGTCGGAATGATGTGCGTAACACCATCCGAAACAACACGAGCAAGAAGCGCTTAAAAGTTCAACGACGACAAACGCGAACTCTTGATTATTTGGGTTTCAGGAGCATAGCATTAGAACGGTTTGAGTGACATCATCTTCGGAAACATGAGGAGATGAGCAACGTCAGTCGCAATCGAACGACGCGCAATTTGTCAAGGTCAGTCCAACGACGTCTGCGTGGCGAGGGCTTAAGCGTACCGGCTTGGCAGAAAATCGATTGACCCAATCAGATCGGCAGTGAGAATCAGGGACAGACCGTTTTCATGTGTTGATTAACTTGATTTGCCTAGATAAATGCATAGTTGTTCTGTTCCTTATCTCGTGAAAAAAGCTCTTTGATCATTGACTTTTTTTCTTGTGTTGTGGGACTCGTTAATGATACGATTACGTCGGTCGTTTACTAAGATGAATCGAGACGCATCGATTTAGTGTTGCAAACTCTGGGCCGAATTACTTATGGTTGCAGTGAGTGACCCGAAGCCCGTCTAACCATGGTGTTGACAAGCTGTGGTTTGTTAATGGCCACGGGTGGATAAGGCCTGTACGAGCGCAGTGCGGATCCTGATCCTGCTCTGTCCCGACCTGATGATGCGCAAAAGCACGAAACCGGTCGTGGTGTGTGCGTGTGATGGAAATGAATGAGCTTTCTCGTTCATGGTCATGGGTTTAAACCCTGTCTACCTGGATGTTGGTTCATGTGATTGAACAGGTTGGTCTTACCAGCCTTATCTGACAGTGGCACACAAGCACAACTTGTTTACCATTCTTCCACTGTTTCATGCGCATGCGGATCCTGATCCTACGGTCCCTACCTGATGATTGCAAACAGCACGAAACCGGTCGTGGGGTGTGTGTGATGGAAATGCATGTAAATGAGCTTTTCGTTAATGTGGTAGACGTTAGAACAGGGAACGCGACTTGACCTCGAATGACCTGGCGTAATCACTTCCGGTTTTCCCCTACCACGTTGTAATATGTTCCTGTATTTCTGTGCATAGTAGTCATGCTGTCTAAACGATTGATCAATGAATCCGTTATGAGCGCTCGGGGTCATTTTTATAACAGCAAAATGGGTTCTGCCAAATTCATTTTTCCTCATAGGTTCATTTCCTCTTTTGTAAGTGTAGAACCAATCGCATCGTCCCAACTAAAATTCCCCACCCGAACGCACGCACTGCGCGCATACGCGTGCACAGTGTGACCCTGGAACAGGGTGCCAAATTAATCGATGCAGCAGGCCCGCCATTCTCCAACGGCTGTTGGCCAAGTGAAGGCAAATCCGAGGTAAGCACGGCGTGCAAACGAGGGAACTGTTGAACACTTCTGTTGGTCAGCATGATCGGCGCGAAGCTGGTCACTTTCCGGTCTGACTTTTGCGGATACACTTCCGTTTTCCGGTTGCTATTTTTCCTGGTCTGTCTCTCAACCGTTGTTCAACAAAGCACAGTTACAGGTGAGTCAAAAACGGATGATATTTTTTGAATTCACTTGAAAATTTGCTCTCATAAAATTATGGAACAAATAATCTAGGCATGGTGACAAGACTCGTTGATCAAACAGTACAATTTTTTGTGGATTAGCTTTATAAATTTATTTGTTTTATTCTCCAGCGTATGATCAGTGGTTCTAAAAATAATTGCGCTGGCAAACAATTTGTTTACATAAGTTAGCTTTCTATACCAATTTAGATCTGCATTTATTTTTAGAAAAAGGAGGCATTGAGTAGTTCCATATCACTTATACCTAAAGATTAAGATTGGTATCGTCCTTGGGACACATATGTCCATGAAAGAAATGGCAAAAATGAACACGTTAGACTGGAGTCTCATCCTGTAACTTTCTGCGTAACTTTCTGTAACTTTCAGACTTGTTAAAACACGATCGTTTCTCACCACCTACGCGAAATATCTCAACATTAGGCCTCATGTTTTATTGAAAACTAATCTTATGCGCTGCTGATTGCAGCAATTTGACTTTGGCGTCTCATCTGCCAAGTCATTGATCTCATGCAGAACAGTTGTAAAAATGCTCAAACATCATTACTCTGAGAAACCAAATGCAAAAAGGATGGCGATCGTTCATTGGATATTCAACGCATGATCAACAGACCAAAGGTTCGAACGTCGTCGATGTGCATAATGACGTGAAATTACATAGGTTCAAAACAGTATTTTCTCACGCTGCTCGTTATTGTTCTAACTTGACTCAGACCGATGGCGGTTCATTTGATGCCCTTTAGCACCATATGCGTTGTGGGGACGCGAAGTACACTCACTATGAGTGCTAATATACACCTCAGTTAATGTGCAGAACACCGCACACAATACAAGAAGAAAAAGCGTCGAAAAATCGAACACAACCATCACAAACTTGCAAAAATTCGGATTTGCAAGAATTGCATGAGGATGGTTTTCGTGAAAACCTGTCTAGAAAGAGGAAAAGATGGAAAATATCCGCAACCTTCGAATGATATGCAATTAGTCAACGTCAGCGAAACGAGTCCAGCCTGACCAGGGCTCGAAGGAAACCGGTCGGCACAAAATTGCCTGGCAAATCTGATCCAAGTGACAACAAGGGCGGGCATGATCTGTACTCACTCCGCAATTATGCGATTCTTCGATAAGATATAGGCGTGTGTTTTCCTCTTTGCCCTTTGTGTAATCAACACTTGACTTATTGTCGTTCTCTTGCCTTGTGGGAATCGTGTGTGATTAATGTGATGAACGTTTTCACTAGAACGATGGGATGATGTGATTAACGTTGGATCGAGTTTCCTCGAGGTCAGGGGTCGACATCGTAATAGTCATACCCCCCTACAGTATCACGGTTGTGCAATATAACAGTACATCTCAGTTAACACCGTGATAATCGGATTTGCCACCGGTATTGAGCTGCATATGGAAACCCGCCGGAGTCTCACTACCATTTTATCTTTCTTATATCCGTCTAAGCCTGGCAACTTGTTAACATCTTAACCCACGCGCGGTCTGTGACTGTTCTGCACTTTGACTGGATCTAGACTTCTAATACTACAATATCGTACTTTCTGCACTTCTTCGCGCTGCTTCAACCAGAGATGAGCATCGGTTGTGACTGCTTAGAAAGCCCAGGCAACAATTAATACCGATCAACACGAAACGTTTTACTATATTTCAATCAGCGAAATTACGTGACTTCGATTCACTGCGATACATTTATCGACACTAAACTTCGAATTCACAATCATCTTTATGAACTCACACATCACCATCGGCAACAAGTAACGATTGCTTAACTGCCATTCAGCCCACGCCACAATAAAAGCTTATATAGATGACAACTGGTAGTGTTGAAAGGGGAACGGAATCTCTTGCAATGCTGAGCATGTATACACCTAGAATGACAAGTACATTCAATCAAGCTGTTTTGAATGATTAGAGGAACATCAGTGGGAAAGCACGGATTTTACTGTCACATAAGCATCACAAAATGTTTTTATCGCCATTTTTGGCATCGCATAAGATTAATCAAACTCCTCGGGAAGATTTCTGTAACAAGGCGCTCCCCGATCACGATTCAGGTTGGATCGTGCCGACTCTACTCATGGGGTTAGTTGGCTCTAATGATATCCATTTCGTTTTTCAAGTTCTCCATCTACTTGAACCATTTCAGAGTCTAATTACCCGTAATAAGACAATTCCGAATTGGAAATGGTAAACAAAACCGCGGCAGAAAGCGATGCTTTTTTATAGAAAATACAGTCCAAACCCGTTAAAGTTTGTGGACGCTATCTTGTTTTTCCTTATTTACGTTGTTGAAAAGACCTTGTTACATCGCCTACCTGGTGTTGCGGAGATCTTGAGATGTCTTGGTTCTTGTTTCATGTGAGTCCAGCTTTCATATTCGCACAACAAAACTCGATCGAATTGTCGACTTGTAGAATTTGCTGTTGAAGTGTGGAGCTAATCTCTACATCATTTAGTATTGGTTACAGATTTGTTTATCATTAACCAATTGTGCGAGTTCGTGTTTTCCAATTTTACCTTTTCTGGTGAGTGTGAATACAGCCGAAACTATGATGGCCTGAAACTCTAATTGTGCAACGGTCTTCAGCTACTAAACCGCATAAATCCGGTAAAACAGTGGTTTCACATCTTGTAAAGTGGGATACAATTGTCACGGATTAAAGTGGAGTAGCAAACAGTCGCATGTTTAAGATTTTACATTTCGGAATATAGTGAAGTTTTTATAATCGTGTCTTAAAGTATTCGTTTAAAATTGCTCTTGTTCTAATATTCATTTTATAATCCTATTGAGAAACTACGAAACAACGAAAATTGCATGTTAGCCTTTGAAGACCGGTTCTGGTTTAAGCACTCCTTGGAAATTATAGTAGGATGAATTGTAACACTGTCAAACTATGGAACAGAGCCCAGGCTATCTAGCCTATCTCTATTTTCTTGCTTTCAAATACAACAGGAGAACCTTTGATACGCGGGAAACGGCAGAACAATCACGACGCTTTGGAAGATATATCCATTGGTGGCTCGGACGATGAACATCCAGTGCCGACACCTCCGGTGAGTGGTCAACTCTTCTCTCAACGGATGTAACGATATCACTCTGGGCACGATTCTATTATTGATCTGTTGTGGCCAATAGAATTATCTTGACACAAAGCGGAGCAGTTGATATGTCACCATCATCTAAAATTGTGCTAGATATTCGTTCGTACTTTTCACTGCTCAAAATCAACTGATTGCCTGACAATCATTATGATTAGTTGATCATAACCCCAAAAATCAAAACGATCCACGTCTTTTAAAGAAAGTTTGATTTTAAAACCACCATTAGCCATGTTTCGTACAGTGAAGCACGACGTTAAAAAACAAAATTACAAATCGATTCTTGTCAATCGCTTAAACTAAGAAGGAAAAGTATGGAAAAGCTTTATCCGATAATATTCGAACTTTTAGCTTTGAACTATCGTTTGAAAACCCAATACATAATAAACAGCAAGGTGCAACCGGAAAATTTGATCTCTGAGGTTTTATAGCAAGTATTTTTGAATAAGGATATCTTGCTGAGATAAAGAGACATTATTGAAGGCAATGTGATAATTTTGACCGAATATTTGAAGGTAATCGACGTTTTAGTAGTGAGTATAATATTATTGAATCGATCGCTTGAAGAGAAGGACTTTTCAAAACAGTTTCTATGATTTCTTTGCGAAAATTAAAACCCACACATGAAATAATATCGGCACAACGGTTAATCTGCGCTGAGTTTTTTTTTAACAGAAGCGCAGTAAAAATGATGAGGTAAAATACCGGACATGGTTAATGGAAAAATCAGTCTATGCTTACCACTGAAACGAGCCAGATGGAAACGCGTAAAAAGAAAAACTACGTACTTTATTATAAAATAGCAACAACTGATGAGTGCAAGTCAGCTTGTCGAGAATGGCAACAACTAAACACTTGGCAAGTAGCTCTCTTGTAATCGATATACTTGTAGGAACACACGCCGCGCAGTTGTTAATTAGCCTAAGCCGTGTATTGATCATCTCACTCTGTTGTAGATAAAGATAAGCTCTCCAATCAGCAATGCCAGGTTCACGGTTGATAGAGTACAGCATTCCACGATGTGACATTTGTGTAACGTTTTATCTCTTACTCCGAGTATTGGTGGTATTACGGTTAACCTATACCACCAAAACTCCGGTATTTAATGCCTCATTGAAATATTATATCATATGATTCGAAGTGTTTTTGTTTTCGTCTAGAGCGTCAAAGGCCCAGGCCCATTCGTCCAGCCTACAATAATCTCCGGTCCTCGTGGTCCAGCTGGTGAACCCGGTTTGCCTGGTCCACCTGGACCTCCCGGGCCTCCGGGAAAGATGGGAGAACCAGGCTCCCCTGGAAATTCTGGTAGTGATGGGATGCGAGGCCCGCCTGGCCCACCTGGGGATCCTGGTTTGGATGGGAAACCAGGCCAAGACGGTGAGCCAGGACTTGCTGGCCCACAAGGACCACAAGGGCCAATGGGACCAATTGGTATGATTGGCACTAACGGAATGCAAGGACCGATTGGACCGCCGGGATTAAAAGGGAGCAAAGGAAGTCCCGGGGCTCCTGGAGCAGTAGTAAGTTTCTCGTTCGATTTCTGCGCCTATTGGCTCCTACTAACCATAAAGCTTGGATGTTTTTTGCGTGTTTTGCGCTTTCTATGTTTCGCGATATAAGTGGTTGCTGCTATGATGGGTTTGAGTTAAATTGCAATCGACTGGCACCCAACTAGTGGTGAAGTGCAAGTGTACAATTCCAACCTTTGTCATTTACGTTAACAGTGAGGTTTCCTTCAGTTTGAATCTAATCGATTTTGTATTCAATGCATGTGACGCACGTTCATCTCATCGATGTATTTTAATTCTGATTTCTTGTCCCTAGGGTGACCGTGGTGATGCCGGTCTTCCAGGGCCAGTTGGACCGCCTGGTCCCAAAGGTCCTCTTGGTCCTCCGGGCCCACAAGGAGCAGCAGGCGCGATCGGATTTCAGGGTCCCGATGGAATTATTGGCCCTATGGGCCCACCTGGGCCTCAAGGTTCAACGGGTTCAACTGGCATGACTGGCCCAGTGGGACTGAAGGGCGATGAAGGCGCAGCAGGTGCTCCTGGAGCTGTTGGTGATCCGGGAGAGCCTGGAATTGATGGGAGCCCTGGGCAACCGGGTGAAAGAGGCGAACCCGTGAGTGTGGAAATATTTTTGCTCAACTTTCACATGCTCATCATCATCATGTGTGAATCAATGATCGCTCGACATTTAAACAGATTGGCCACATTTCTAATGAAACATTGTATATCTCCCAGGATTGTCAACCTGTTACTCTGCACACTTCTTCTCCATCATGAACATATTTACCAATATTTTCCCAGTATGCTACCGGGAACCGATTGATTCATATTTATGTGTAATTTGTTTACGAGGTATTCATCAATTGTTCTGTTTCCGTCAAATAGTACTCATTCATAATCAATATGTATCAAATGTGCTTGGTATCGTCGGCCCCTTTAAGTTGACATTCAACTTACGGCTGGCGGCAACTTGAATTATTGTTGAAAGGGTGTCATACGTTTTGTTCATAGCATCTCGGTACACTTCTAAAGAATGCCGTCTGCTCAAAAGCTATTTAGCTTACATTGTTCACGGTATTTAAACAGAGGTTTCGTTCAGTACCTATGCATTTATTGCTTACCAATCGGTATATGCGAGCATGGACTTTGATCACGTATGAATTTGGAGATATTTCTTTGAATCTTTCTTCTACCCTCGGATCTGGTTCTTTGAGGAGTAAGTGTTCAAGGTTTGCTCATTGTCCTGTCATTATGAAATCGATTTTCTTGAATTTTTTTAGAAGGCCCGCGTCACTTGTATTGTACACCTTATAATAGCCAAATAAACCAATCAATCATTCGACCTAATTAGAATTGTTCCTGTGGTAGCCTAGGCGGTTGACAGTGTTTGTAAGAAGCGGTCATTAAGTTTCATAAATGTAAGAATTCTGATTTCGAGCTCATTTCTCTCTTGTGCAACTGCGAAATGAACTTGCTGACGGTTATATGTGAAGTATGCGATATAGGGTTGGGTATTCGATTCTTATGACGGCATAATTTAGTTTGAGAACTAATTGATCGAAAGAACCCTTAGAGCAAGTGATATGATCACTCACTGAAAGCGTTTCACACGAACTAATAAGCGTCAAAGCAACACGTTCGTTTGATCTACGTGTGCGAATTCTTGTGGAAGCTATAATTCCATACCCGACCGATTGCTTCCTTGTCCTTGCTCAGTTTTAATCGTCAAATCGAAAAAATTATAACCCGCGAAGCTATTAGAATAAAATTTTGTGTTTTGTATTGACTGGAGCTTTTGGTACATAAAACCATGTGATATAAGGGGTTTGCACTATTACTCAGTGATATTTATGTTAGCATAAAATGTTTTTTCTTTATTTTTTGATGAAATTTTCTGTTGCAGGGTCCCGCTGGAAAAGACGGAATGCCAGGGCCGAAAGGAGAACGTGGAATAATGGGACCAATGGGACCTAGAGGATCGACCGGTGCTCGAGGGCCACCAGGCGGAGCCGGCTCTCAGGGTTCAATTGGCCCAAAGGGTTCCCAAGGTGTGCCCGGTCCGCAGGGACCCACAGGTCCTCCAGGATTGATGGGACCTCCGGGAGATGTTGGAGACATGGGATTACCGGGACCTATCGGTGATGTTGGTAAGCAAGGTCAGCGCGGTCCTATGGGCGAAAGAGGTCCTAAAGGTGACGGTGGAATGGTAGGAGCACCGGGAATCCCAGGAAATCCCGGACTTGATGGTCTTCCGGGGAAACCTGGCGAACAAGGTAAAGATGGAGAACCTGGGAGACCCGGATTGAGGGGACCTAGTGGGCCTCCGGGTATCTCGGGTAAGGATGGAGAAGTTGGTCCCCCCGGTTATCCCGGTAACAAAGGTCAAGATGGTGTCCCCGGACTTCAAGGAAGCGTTGGTCCCAAAGGTCCAGCTGGTAAACCAGGTGATGATGGTGAACCTGGATCAGCCGGTCCGCCTGGGCCTCCTGGTCCATCTGGTCCTTCTGGCGCCCCGGTTAGTATCTGTTTCTAAGAATGTAAAATTTTCTTGGTTTTCAAGGTCACTGTTCAAATAAATGTTTACACTATTCTGTCTTTGATTTACTTTTGTTAAAATCGTCAGCGTAAATATTCCAATATATATATATATATATATATATATATATATATATATATGAAATGTGCCTGAATTGAAACTATGCTACCACCGCTCCATGAAAAAATTACATGGTACATATTCATCACTCAATCTAATATTCAATTTTCCAGGGTTTGCGAGGAAGCCAAGGTCCAGCAGGTGACATAGGCGATATCGGTCCTCCTGGTGATGAAGGCAATCGTGGTTCACCCGGTTCCAGAGGAAGACGAGGAAAAGTCGGGCCACCCGGAAGCCCCGGCGAAATCGGTAATCAAGGTGAACGTGGCCCACCAGGTCCTGTTGGACCCACGGGACAACCTGGCGAGATGGGACCAGTTGGGCCTCCTGGGGGGAAGGGACCAACGGGAAGAGATGGAAAAGCCGGCGTAGATGGCAAACCTGGTGCCCGTGGTCCTCCTGGAAGTCCAGGATCAACGGGAGGACGTGGTTCCCCTGGTATAGACGGTGAACCCGGATATCCAGGTCCGCAAGGTCCGAAAGGCGAAGCAGGCGATCAAGGTCCACCCGGTCAGATTGGTGAAGCCGTAAGTCTTGATTATTTTAAAATGTTCCAAAAATGAAGATTATCTCATTGTTCTATTTATGTAGGGCTCTCCTGGTGTACAAGGAACCGTTGGGCTAATGGGAATGCGTGGTACAAAAGGGCCTCGTGGACCGCCTGGGACAGATGGGGAACCTGGAGGAGACGGAGACCCAGGTGATCGTGGTATTGTTGGAGAACCTGGTCCAAGAGGACCGTATACAATTCGCGGCACTTCGGCTAAACTTGAGATGGGGCCAAAAGGTGCAAAAGGACCCCCGGGTTACCCTGGTCCACGTGGAAGGTCGGGGTCACCAGGTATGTTTCCAAATTTTTGTTATTTAAAAAATTGTGTATTTAAGCAGCATGATTTGGCTTGGCTACGCTTAAACGCATGGTTTTTCGAAAACCTTACGTTTTAAACAAGTCCTTCTGGTAATTAACATGTTTAACCTCCACAACATTCATGGGGGAACTTCCTCCGTAGCTCACAAACTAGACAGCACCCTCGTGTCGTCCCGATTCCCTGCTCCTGTATAGCTACTTTACAGTTATATTGCGATGCTGGTGAATTTTATCTGCTGGGAAAACCTGAGTCGTATATATCACCGTGGTATGCAAGCTGTCGTCCAAACTAACACTCGAAATTTCAAAATTCAAAACTGGAAGACGTTAACCAACCACGCATACGGATTGATCCATATTGATTTGTAGAAACCAACACACTGGAAATCATCCTCTAGGTCGATAACTGAAACCCAGGTAGCGCTTTG
>JACCGJ010000365.1:0-14537 GCA_013407085.1 Atriophallophorus winterbourni | reverse complement strand
TATTGCTGAAATTCATGTACACAAATAAAGTCACTTTCTTTTTCTTTCTCGTAGAAGTACACTTTTAGAGAAAAACTGGAGTCACCTTGTGTGCGGAGAACGGGTTCTCGGTCGATCCCTCTGATGTCTGGATGTTGAGCGCTTCAAGCAGAACATAAGGGTTGCTGCTGTTGGTTGCTGAACGTAACTGTGACAACACAAGGTGCGGTCGAAGCTGGACGACTTTGTATTGTACATGGCTATGAACGATGTAGCTCCCCCAAACAGTTGCAATGAGGAAGTCGACCATTTGGCAGAACACACTTGCGGTACAAAGACGATTGCAAAAGAGATATGAAAGCTCTTGCCATTGACCTCGCGAGCTATGAAGAACTTGCACTTGACCGCTAACATTGGAGGCATTGTGTAAAGCGTCGTCTGCAAGCTGGGGAGGAGCAGATACAGCTCTTGTCTGCTGGACGCAACTGACGCCGAACGACCGAGTTCGGCCTATCGTTGCAAGCGCTGCGGGAGAGATTGTTCCTCCCTAATCGGACTGTTTAGTCATTCAAAAAGCTGTAGAAGATGAACATTCATGGGATTGTGATGTACATCCATGGTTGACATCGACCGAAGGAGGCCAACAACAACAATGCATTGTGGAATATAAATTAGGTGTGAGCTTCGTGTGTATATCTATGGTCGCTAAGGACTGAGGATAACCATCATACACACAATGACCATCCTTTTATGGTCTATAACTTTCCCCGTTTCCATTCGTTTTTTATGAGTACCACACAAGCATGCAGCTCAACATCAATTCCATTTGTTTGTACTAATAACTCTGACCTTGACTCGTTTGCTTTTCGTCTATTTCGGTTCTAACTCCTGGGTACAATGTCCTCATACAATTGCCATCTTACGTCACATCTAATTCACTCTTTTCGCGTTTGTCACAGACTTCTTCGAATCGGAAACAGCCGCCTTATCGTCGCTTTGTGTTCAAGTTTTCCTCGGCTCTGCTTTGCTCTCGGTTTTTCCATTCGTTTGTTGATCATCATCGCTGTTTCAGGTACGTTTGCTCGAAACGGGTATCTGCCATTAGCGTGGCGCTTTTTCATTGTCTGACTGATGTTTTTTGAATGCCTTAGTGCTGACTCCTTCAATGACCCCCACAATGCTAGTGACATCCTGATAAATTTTATCGGCTATATAGTCTGAACGTGTAGGATATGCCGTTGTAATGTGTCTTTGTGCATGACCATCTGTGATCTGTCCCCTACCTGCGGAACTCCAAAATCATTTGACGACAACGTTCGAATCCCATTTCGCATGACAGAGACTTTCCCTACCCGGTTGTGACCAAGTTGAACACTCGTCCATTGTAAATGGCATCGGGAATTTGGATAACTCCCTGATATCTGAGGCGGTGAAAGCTTCCAACAAAAACCTGCGTGGTATCCCTGATTGCCCGCTTCCTGTGGCCCGTAAATTATACTTGAGCGACCAAAGTTTGTGTGTATATTGCGTTGGAGATTTAAGTATTAGCTGGTAATATGCGTCTCACCAAGATCGAATGTGTCCTCTTTCACTCTGTGTCATAATTTCTTTCCAACACGTTGTACTTTTCATCTTTACAGACTCGGTATCCATCACACATCACATCCCGTGTTAACTGGTGTTGGTTTCAATTCGCTCGGGAGAAATCGATCTGACCGTGTGTTGTTCTTGTCTGACAGTAATCCAAATTCATCCCGGTGTCTGATGCGGACACAATCAGAACGAAATCCAAGTTTACTCGAATCGGGTAACCTACGTTTTCGTTATACTGGTGCATATAACCGCCGCCTCATCCTAGCAGAATTCCCCATGATCTTTGAGAGTATTGCTGTTTTTTCTGCATCTAGTTTTTTTTAATGCAAAAACGATGTTTATCATCCAATGTGTTGAGATAAAGCGCTTCAATCTAACCGTTGCGCTCTCTCGGTGATATCACCGAAGTTTCGTGGACAGATGCAATCACTGTAGGCGGTGTTTTTCAACGGTCTAGTGATCAGTTTGATCATTCATTTCGTTTTCATTCAGTCCTCTCCGTGCCGGGTGGCACATGAGGCGAAGACAACTTCACGCCAGTGGTTCCGGTCTGTCGCTGCTTCCGTTGCCATCTGCACCGTGAATCCTTGTGCATGTAGTTCGCGTTCCAACGTTCTGCGCCAAGTTTCCTTGGGCCGTCCCCTTTTTCGTTTACCTTGCGGATGCCAGTGCATGGCTACCTTCGTATGCGAACTAGGATCCATCCTGCAGACATGACCGAAACACGGATCTGTTGTCATCGTTTCCGTAGCAATGTAGGTTTTACGGGAAAGGGTTGCTAGCCCTAAGCCCAACCCTCCTCCTTTCTCAGACGGGCTTGGGACCGTCCTTGGCGGAGTTCCACACACCTGTAGATGGAGTTAAACACACGAGCTTGAACGAAACTCCTCATTTACATGCGTTCCCATCACACAAACCCCATGACCGGTTTCGTGCTGTTTGCACTCATCAGCTAGGGACAGTACGATCAGGATATGCATGTTTTGGTCGTAACAGCCTTATGCAACAGTGACTCGCATGTTCAAACCCTGTTTACCGTTACTCCATTGTTTCGATGCATGCGAAACCTGATTGTATTGTCCATCCCAGATGAGTGCAAACTGCACGAAACCGGTCGTGAGCTGTATGAAGAAAATGCATACAACTACACATTATATCAGTGTTTTTCTTGCACCGTAAACCACAATCGTATCCGGATTTGTCCCGAACATAAAGCGAACCCAGACAATCTTTATTCTGCGGATTATTTTTTCCATTTTATCTTGAAGTGCACATAAATCAATCTCGCTGAATGTTGTTCATTTTAATTCACTCTCGGTTGATTGAATTTCGGTATTGCGCAGATAACATGAAGCTAAATTACGTTGTTAAAGGTACCGAGCTGCATGCAGAGTTTCATTATCATTTTCTCCTTTTCTTGGCAGTATCTTAGCCCATGCACAGTATCTAAACTTGTGGCACTTTGACCGGATACAGAATTGTGATTTCATCTATTCATTCTGTTTTGATTGAGTTATTTTCCTAACGTTGATTTGTGTCTGTTCTCGTTGCCAACGTTCTACGTGTTTCCTTTGGAAGGTGCATGCCAAAGATGGTGGTCAACCTCCTCTCGAGGCCAGCCCAATCTCGGTACGAATCACTGTGCTTCCGACACCACCCTTGGTAGACGGCTTGCGGTACGTGCTCCAGTTTGCCTCGGCTCCTCCAAAGAAATATGCCATCTGGAACAAGCTCCTTCGTGGGCAACAACTTTTTGAGTTCACTCTGTCGAATCGCTCCGTTTCCGAGAAGCACAGCTTGACGTATACGTTGACAAGTTCGTTCTAGCGCGTTGTTCTTTTTATACCAGATTCCATTTCGATATTTTCTTGTTAACCCCATCAGGAGTAAGTTGAAGAAAGTGCCGAGATTTGGGATTTCGTTTAGATATAATATCTCGTTGAAGAAGTGGGAAAAATACGCATTCTAGAATAATACACAACGCTCAATTGAGGGAGAGTTTCGACCGTTTTGGCGGTCATAACTCGTTAAGTGACAGCCTCCTTTCCTATAGACTACTGGGCCAGTGGTTCAGATATTCTCGTTAACGAATCACGGTGCATTTCGATCATGTTTTCGAGATTGCTGTGCCTTCAGTCAGTTAACAGTTTAGTGGTTGGCTGTTTTTTGAACATGATTTTGATTCGTCATCGGGCAGCGAAGTATTTTCAGATAACGATTCTTCGCCTGGGATTTAACTGGTGCGCGGTTTCATATTACTAGTGTGTTGCATGATCTCTTAAAGTTTCCCCAAATTGGTATGGTATGAAAGCACAAGCCTGATCCAGGCAAAGTGCCGCACAGTCAGAGACTGCAGGTTGGCTAAGATACTGTCAGCTTATCCAGACCTTATCAGATATGAGGAAGAAAGAAGAACAGAAAATGGCTGTGAGACTCGAACCTGTTTCAACATGCAGCTCACTAGCTCTGGCCAATCAATTTAGCACGGTGTTAGCCTCACAGCACACAATTATCGTAAGATTGAACATCCGTGCAATCCTTAAATTAGTGCGTTATGTATTATAGTTAAAGTCTGTAACAGTTGAAGTGCAATCAAGCTAGAATCCCAACCGCGTTTAACTTGTCCTACCTTCGGTATATATGTGACTCGCTTTGATCTAATCACTCTTACGGCTGTAATATCATCTTCGAAATAGTTTGTTTGCTTAGGTGCAAACTTCTATTTTCACAAAATACATTTTTTATTAGCCGTTTCCGGCGTACGCCAATGATAATGGTTCAGGCCCTATCCGCAACACCATTATATTTGATTGACACGTTTAATTGTGAGGCTACTGGTTCAATCACGTGATCGCCCATTGCAGAGGAATGCGACGCGACCCTTGTGCTTGACGAATATTTTCATTTGTCCATTAGTCAACGTTTTTTAATGATTTAGGATGCATATTACCGTCAAACTCTTATCCGGGCAGCGACTGGGAGTTCCTAAATAGTATTCCTGCTGTCTAATTCATACTGCGACAGCTAGGAATACGGTTCTGGCCTTTTTCATCACTTGAATTCAGTAGATTGCATGGATGTGCATTTATTTCGTTCTTAAGTATTATGCGGATATAACCGTGCTAATTTAATGTGACTTCTACTCTATGGTGAATTGCGATCAGGAAGTCGACCATTGGGTAGACCGCACTTAGTGTACAAAGACGTTTGCAAAAGAGATATGAAAGCTCTTGGCATTGACCCCGCGAGTTGGAAGAACTTGCTCTCGACCGCTCACTTTGGAGACATTGCGTAAAGCTTCGTCTGCAAGCTGGGGTGGAGCAGATACAGCTCTTGGCTGCTGAACGCAGATCACGCCGCCGGCGTGCAACTGACGCCCTACAACCGAGTTCTGCCTATCGTTGCAAACGCTGCGGGAGAGATTGTTCCTCCCGAATCGGTCTGTATAGTCATTCAAAAAGCTGTAGAACATGAACATTCAAGCGATTGTGATGTACATCCATGGTCGACATCGACCGAAGGAGGCCAACAACAATGCTTTAATGTGACCAGTAGTCTGGTGCTTACGTTACCTTTTATACATCTGTCTGGTCTTGGGCAACCTGACAGGATCTCAGTCCGCGTGCAGTTTATCAGATTGTGTAGCACAGTCTACATCCAGTGGCTCAAAAGATTTTCGAGTTAATTCCTCATGAAGGCTTTGAGAGATCCAAAAACTATCATAATGTTATGTTCCATCAAACATTCTTCATTGGATTGCATCCTACTTCGAAGGTCGTCTCCAATATACTGTCGTGAATTGCAAGGCCTCCCGTACGATACCGATTCCACGTGGTGTCCTGCAGGATGCAATAATTTCTCCATTTTTATTTTCTATTTACATCTCTGATCTTTCTTGTAACCCTTGTGCACTTACTCTTAAACACGCCGACGACGTTGCCGTTGCATTGAACCACAATGGTTGAGTCGACTAACATGCTTTAGTATCAATGATGACAAACGTTGGTCAACGGTTTATCTTTGAATCCCTCAAGATGCAACGAAATGGTATTTTCCAACATGACTGGACAGCGATGTTTAGCTCTGCTTCAAAACATTCTTCGTGCTTCATTTAATGGCTCGGTGTTTGGAAAATGCAGTAGCTTCAATTATCATGGCTTTACAATATCCACCAGTCTTAGCTGGACCAATCATGTGACCACACAATTCTTGAAAGTTCGCCGACTGTCTTTCTATGCACTTCGCCTCCCTTCTCTCTCTCTCCATCCCACCTAATGTAATTCAAATATTTGCTTTCGCTTGCATCGTTCCACACCTTTACGCATCCCATGTAATTTTTCCCGGCCTCATGGAAAAGGATTATCTGTTAATCAAAACAGGTATTAGGGTTATCTCAAGATTAAGCTGTTTCCGCGGATTTACTTCGAGACACTATTGTCGATTGTCACTTCCGTGAACACAATAGATTGATTAAAACATTTCTTCTGATAGTTCACATCCGCTGAACAAAGCCCGTGTTGCCTGCAAATCTTTTTCCTCAAGAAGTAATAAATTCAGAAAATCTTTTGATCTTTAACTGGCGCGATACATGGCTAATCAATCGATGGCTGTTTCAAAGTTAATCATGAGCCAGACAATTTTATAACTGATCTTGAGATCTGCTTGTCATTTTTCCAACTTTAATTTTATTCGCATGTCTAGGTAACCTGATATTATTGTGCGGCATTTCGCCTGGATCAGGCTTGTATAATTTCATACATTTCCCTTTTTCTTTACTTTGTAAAAAAATTAATTTAATTGCTGAAAATTCGTGTACACGAATGTAGTCACTTTCTTCTAGTTCATTATAAGGATCTTTTGGGTCATTGTGATTCTGTTTCCAACCAGCAACCTTCCATTTTTCATACGCTGTCAGTTTTATCTTCGTCTTAATCTCACTCCCTTTTTATAGTACACATTTTCTACTTGTTCTTTCACATTCATTCCATATTTTACGCTAAATATCGCTTTGTTTTTTCCGGAACAAACCTTACGTACACTTGAATGTCACTGTTGCATAGGGTTTGTACAATGATGTGAGCAACACATCACTTTGGTAAATCTACAAAGCATTCGAAATCCCTTGCCGACCACGATCACTCGTGCATTTGTCGCAAACTCTCATCCATCTGCCACTCCAAATCCGTTCGTCTCTGTCGCAGCTTCGAATTACGCGCGTTCATCATACATCCGGAAGCGAGATTTCACTCTGTTGTAGTTCACTGACCTTGCACACACGTCTTTGTCGGCCGACCAACGCTCGTCCGTCCGTTCACTCGCTTGTTCTACATCCGTGCCCCCATGACCAGACAGTTTGTCTGACACTTTGCCTGCGTATGCTTGTGTGTGTGACCTCATTTACAGTCTGAGTCATCTTACCAGACGGCGTGTGTGCGTGCGTGCGTGCGAATGTTTTCCTGGGTTCACCACATGGTTCATTCTACCTACTTGCCCAGGTGAATGTTAAGTTGGTCTGGTTTCACTCGCTAGGCTAGGGAGATAGTCTATTCGCAAATTGAATAGGAAAATGACCCGTGTAAGCGTTGCTCACATCCCCCGCACTTAGATGCCACAACCGGTTTCTGGCTGTTTCACGTTATCAGGTGGAGATATTAAATTTAGGTTCAGTGAGCCTCGTAACAGTGGAAAAGTGGTGAACAAAGTTAAACTTTGAAACCACTGTTTTACATTACATGGTCATCCATAAAGCAGTTGCTTCAAATTCCACTGTTACAAGACTCACTGAACCTAATCTTACTGTCTCCACCCGATAACGCAAACAGCCAGAAACTGGTTGTGGTGTGTAAGTGCAGGGGATGTGAGCAACACATTACTTTGGTCATCCATCAGCGCCTCGAGTGCTTCACTCGAAATCACCTTGTGATTCTGTGTATGAAGAAAATGACTTTATTCAGGTAAACGAATTTTCAGCAATTAAATCAATTTCTCCGAATGTTAAGAAAAATGAAATGTAGGAAATCACACAATGTGTCGCACAATAAATACTCTCAGGTTAGCCTGCCCTAGACAGACATGCGAATGAAGTTAAGTAAATGACGAGGAAATCTCAACAGCAGTTATCAAATTGTCAGGCTTATCTTCAACTCTGAAATAACGATCGATTGATTAACCATGTATCGAGCCAGGTAAAGATCAAAAGATTTTCTAAATTTATGAGTTCTTGAATAAGGAATCATAAGAATCTTTCGACGAAGATTTGCAGCCTTATAGACGACTTATTTTGATATCTGTTGAATGCACAGATAATCAGCAACCTTACAATTATGGAAAGAATGATCATCATCATCATGGTGGAACATAGATCTTGGGTCAGAAAACTGCCAAGTAACTTGGGTTAGGATAAGCGGATAATTAAAGGGGCGTTTCCAAGCAACCAAATTCCCAAATAAACCCGAAATTAATTTTGTTGGCGTTTCATCAGAATCGTTTTTCGTGTAGCGTATCACTTCTGTCACAGAGGGTTCGCCATACTAATGGTGATATTCAGAACCGGGAACATCACCGATAGCTTGCCCTACCAACCCATAGAAATGCTAAGGTTATCAAATCACATAGCCCAGCATACATTCACGTTATTATCATACCAATGAACCTAGTCACGGTTCGTTGCTCCTGTGGTCGACATTAGTGCGACTAAATTCGCGTCTTTTTTAAGATATAATTGCATATTAAGCATTACGCGCCTTTGCGGTTTCTGTTGCCTCTGCGAAATCTTGTAGCATCTCGATGGGTTGTAAAGCCGATTATTCGGTGCACTGTGGCTACCTAGCTCGTTGGCTTTAGATTCGTCGGTGTTCTGGGAATCACAGAATGAGATCCAAAGAAGGCCTCAAATGTTTCCAACGAACGTTCACTGAATACGTAAACGAGTCTCGTCTCGTTTATTATAGTTAATAAAGCATTGATTTCAGATTGTTTTCGATTTTACTGTTGATTGGTTAGTCATATCAATTTCTATTATCATGACGTTATTGGGTTCTTCTGTGTTTCCCGTTAAATGTGTCTCACGTCATCGAGGCAATGTTGGTAGATCACTATTTTAGATTGATTCACGTTTGAGTGGGGCTTGCCATCTTCACTTACTCGCTAACTTTACAGCTGCAAACGGATCCAGACATCACCCTTTCGGCTTGAAACACGCTTCCCCTTTGGATGTGGTGGTCTTTCTTGCCCAGTCGTTGGATACATCTTCTTCGGAATATCGTCTGATTCTCACCGTTTCCGACGGTCACAGTCGCTTGGTCGCCAAGGTTCGTTTTCTGTGTCCAGTATTATACATTTCTACCCTCCTTGAATCCTTTGCGAATGAGCTGAAATAGCTAGCTCAGAAACGAGAACAATTGAACTTTCGATTTTTGTTACCTGTTTTTGAAAATCTTTCAAACAGATATCTTGTGGTGCATTTATCATTTATTCGCGATTTCATCTGGGGCACACTTGTTGTGTTTTCAAACACTTTCACAGACACCGTTTATATGATCATTCCTGCGTTTTTCTATCCAAATCAGCAAAACTTATTCAACCATGTGTGCACCCTTAGCTTCGGGTGATTTGTACCCCGCCACCTGGTACCTTCCAGTCGGATAGAAATAAACAAAATCTGTGTATATGTGTATGTGTGTGTGTTAATTGCTGTCAGCAATCCATGGTGAAGTGAAATTAGACAGATCATTTGAGGTGTGGAGCTTTTCTGATCTGGCGATTTTCAATTGGCGTCGTTTTTTTAAGTAGAAAAACGGAATATTGCCTTTTTTTAATGAAGTTTAATTTGAATAATCCTCAAACAAATGATATGCGTTGCTTTCTTCATATGTTATGAGAAGCACAGTCATTGGTCCAATTGTGCGAGATTTTTTACTGAATCCGTGCTGATCTGTTATTGGTATCCTTACTTATGCTTTTACGGTTCCATGTACATCAATCTTTTCGTTTCTTACTTTTCTTTGTCCATCTTTATTCTCCGTCGTGTATCTATGTATGTATGAAAGCACAAGCCTGATCCAAGCAAAGTGCCAAACAGTCATAGACTACACGGGGGCCAAGATAGTCTCAAGTTGCCCAGGTCTAGACAGATATGAGAGATTAAAACAGAGTAGCATTTACGATGGGACTTTAGCGTCTTTTGCATGCAGCTCACAGCCGGTGGGAATTCAATTTAGCTCGATGTTAGTAGCACATCCCAAAACTACTGCGCGATTGCACATCCGTGTGTGTCCTAACTTCACCGTACAAGATTACTCGTCAAGTTAGTGAAACAAAAATACGCACCCTCCATTCCAACTAAGGAAGCCTATGGTAAACGTTTAACTTATTTCCATGGTCATGACAACCTAAAACTCATTGAAGCTCCGAGTAAGGGTCCCCGAGGATCGACAAATTATTGTTTGTTTCCCGCAATGACATGTCAAGGTCATTCATCTCAACTCTCGCTAATGACGATCATTTACCTTTTGACTTCAATGCCAAGCCAAGACAACAAGCATATTCACCTCGTCTCTTGTCTATTCCGACTTTAGTGGTGCTTAACGGTTCATCTAAAACAGCATGATCAATTTCTGGTCATCAGCATCGTTGATTCGAGGTGTATGCACCTCACATCCCAGTGTCTTTGCCCAATCTTATATACGTTCAGTAGCTTTTTAGGTCCCACCCTTCCCCTTTATTTTAGAATTTTCACCATGCCTTGGTTGTATGTCAGTTAATCTCTCGGTTTATGCTACCGGTGTAATGCTCTCCATTCTGCTGCTGTTGCTGCTATACTATGCAATTTTCTTTTCTCTTTATTCCATCTTATTTATTGAGTTTTAACGATTCCACTGGGAACACATTTATGGAGTTTAGGTTGAAACTAATCCCAGTGCTCAGTGATATCTCAAACGGTTTCCACCCACCTGTTTACGAAATGCCTTATATGCCAAACTATATAGGTGAATGTTTCCAATTAGACCGCCTTATTAACAAGTTCCTTCTTTTCATGCAAGCTCCAACTGGTAGATTAAACATTGCTTCGTATGTGAGTAAATAAGAGCATAAGACGCAGCCAGCACATGCGAAAAAGCGACAACGCTTTCTGTTGTCAATGACAGTGTAGTCCTAATGATCACAGTAATCATCGAACGTGACATTTTCATCACAAGTAGCTAAACCATCAACGCTCTTTTGTTCATAATCGTTAGTTTTTCTGCCCGTCGATCAGCGTTCGCTGCGAACTCCTCCTTGAACATGAAGCGAAACGTTGAGGTCGCTTCAAACGAAATTTCTTAGTACACGCTACAATTGGTTCGCTTTTTCCCCGTTATATCTCTGCTCACAAACAAAGCTTTTGTCATTATTCTTCTCTTGTGAGACCGCTAATCCTATTAAGCCGATGCTTAAACCCAGTTCTGTTATTTGGAAGTCGAAATGTGAATCACCTCCACTGGACATGGTGGTAGTTTGTCATAGTTCATTTTTGACCCATGTAGGTACCCATTTTACTCCTGGAAATAAGGTAAGGAATCTGGGTTAGACACCTTTTTCCCGAACTGCGAAACCGCCAGTCTCCCATTGTAAGCGCATCCGCTAAACCACTGGATCACTAGCTAAAAGGAATCAAATCGTTTGAAGGCAACGATTTCATTTTGTGTTCATGGGAATATAGCGAGTATTGCCAATTATTAGTTTTACTCGCATTAAATTTTGCGTAATCATAATGTCAATCCGATGTATAATCGAACTTTGAGCTTGCTTCCGTCTCGCAACCAAAACTTTTCATCATCGTTACACAATTTTGTGCCGTTTGCGCTCATCAGACAACAGCAATATGTTCCGGTTTCGGTAGTTATACGGTATACAACCGCTGTGAATGAGATTGACTGACCGTGATACTATACAACATGGCGGAATAAACAACATCCAAATGTTTCACCGTGTGTCTCAGAACCTCTCTGTAAATCTGTCATGTCACATTCGGCTGTCCCGCTCTAATTCAACCATTTCTGATTGTTTGAAATGGTTCCGTGTTCGGAATAAATTGATCGAGTTCACGCTTAACACTGTGGGACTATTCCGTTTCAAATTGATGACGAAGATGTTTGCAAAAGTGATGTAAAATCTCTCATCATTAACCGTACGAGTTTGGAAAATCTTGCTCTGGATCGCTCAGTTTCAGGGAACTTTTTAAAATTCATTTCCAAACTGAGGAAAAACAGATGCTCCTCTCTGCTGCTTAACGTATATCACGATGTTTGTTTCTTGAATTACGATCAATATTCCTCATGCGTCTTCATTTTCCGTTTTTGTTTTGAATGGTCTACTGATTCTACGAGTTCGATACGAAGCTGCACGATTTAACCAGATTCTCTTGCGAGCGCTGTTCATACGTCCTCGTTGCTTTTAATCACCGTGTCTGGTCACATAAACAACGCTGCTGCGCTAAGTAGAATTTATTGTTTTCCCCCCCATGTGCTAGTTCCATTCCGTGTCAACATCTACCCTCCCCCAAGCTGCCCATAAACCCCAGGAAATGGTATATTAATCATAATCAACTGTTCTAACGTATTATTCATCTAGCACCAGTTGCGCTCATTGTTTAAACCACCAGCAGAATAGTTTGATTGTTAGCGGATTAACGTTCTTTTACTAGCCCTTATATGGCTTATCCGCGGTGTATGTATTACTTTCTTACAACTCGAAGATCAATTGTCGTTCTTTGGAAGCAACGGTACAAACCTTCAGAAGTCGATCCCTTGGGGACATGTCCTGCACATGAAAACTACGCTCTATGCGTTCGCTGGTATATGAAGGAAATGGTGACTGGCGGAAAGCCATTGAATTTGTAAGAGTGCCTTAATAAGGCTTACTTTCGGTATAGCTGATGTTGGATGAGTTCGCTTGCCTGAATCGGGGTGCCAGGAATGAAGAGATTATATGCCTCAATGCATTGTAAACGATGGCAATGAAGCAATATCAATCGAACAAATTCAGCATTCCGATTTTCCATGAATCGGGTTTATATTTTTTGACTAAACAAAAGAGAAATAACGGAAAAAATAACGAAAATATGGATGGAAGGAAAATCGTTGTTTCCTCATCTTCGTAACTATAGTACTAATCGATATGTTGCTGAACAACAAATTATCTGTATCGTACTGTGCGTATATCTGTCGTTATTGTTGTTGGCCTCCTTCGGTCGGTGTCGACCATGGATGTACATCACACGCGCATGATGGTTTCATGCTCCGCAGCTTTTAGAATGACTAAACAGGCCGATTTGCGAGTGGCAATCTCTCCATCAGCGCTCACCCGGATAGGCAATACTCGGTCTATCGTCAGTTGAACACCAGCGGCCTGATCTACGTTCAGCACCAGAGAGTAGTATCTGCTCTTCCTCCACTTAGACTCGACGTTTTACAGAGTGCCTTCGAAGAAAGCGGTCAAGGGCAAGTTGTTCTCAACTCATAGGGTTGATGGCTGATCATGAAAGTCTGTTTGTGCGTTTTTGGAATGCTCACCTCCCCCGCACTTACACTCCACAAGCGGTTTCTGGCTGTTATATTTACAAAACCCTCTGATTCCCAAATATTCCTTGTATTTTGAGCGAGTTTAAAACTACTTCAAATTTATATGTATTTCGAAGGACGTCGATGGAAAATAATCCCAACTGAACGAATATTTTGCCTCTAACTCACTTTTTTTCTTTAGTCAAAGTTAAACTTGAATACCACTGTCAATTACGATTTTTAAGAACCACGATGTACAAACACAGAATCGCATAGCGATTCCTGGTCAAGCGCTTGAGGCGCTGATGAATGATCAAAGTAATGTGTTGCCCACACACCCCACACTTATATACTACAACCGGCTTCTGATTCTTTTTCATCAACTTATCTTAGGTTCCACAGGCCTTGAAAAGCGGTAAAATACTTCTTTGTAATAACGATATGTTACGGTGGCATTCAAATATGACTTTGCATCTTTTTTTTGCGTTGTTTCAAGGCTCATTGAACCTAACATCACCGTCTCCATCACCCCTGTTGTCTTGTATAAATGAGGGGCGTTTGAACACAACATGAAATTGGGAAACTTTTCGTTGTTCTTTTCATTTGCTGTTACCATCGTCGGCTCTTTGTACACATTCTTACATGTCTTTATTAATTCCGAACCCACAGACTCTAATCGAAGTGTCGTTTCCGGTGCACGACCTGGTATATTTCAACCCGGTGGATTTCCTACCAGGTTCCCCGGGAGTCGTTTTGAATGTATTCAACCATTATCCCACTTTCCCCTCAAACGAGTCAACCGCCATCTCTCTACGAATCAATGTCAGCGAGGCTATCTCAGTCGGAAGTGTGTTATGTGCCCTGAAAGCACGTGGCACCTCGTTGTTGGACTATTTCCTCGTCTCTGTTGGACAAACATCAACAAGGCGACTGTTCACCATCCATCAAACTACCGGTAGGTCTTTGTGTCCTCATGGTTGATGCTTCCGCACGTGGGTCGCCGAGATCAACCAATCAGGTCTCGCATTTCCGTTTCCCTGTAGGTCCCGTGGATTGACACGGTCACGGTGACAGCTAAGCGGCGTTGTCCCTCGTTTCAGTTGTTAATCGGATTTGCGTGTGGTCAGCCAAAACACATTTTTGTCATTTTATTTTGAGTCGTATAGGATTTAAGTGAGTTTAAGCGTCTGTTGTTCTATTGGCCATGATCGAACTTTGACTATGTTTTATACCGCTGACTTGATCACGTCAAATATTTCTGTACTTCCACAGGAAGTCAATCGTGTTTTTTAATCAAGGTCTTCAAATGCACAGTTGCCTAATAAATAGCTGAGGGTAGAGCTACCTGTGACCTTGAAGGGTGATGCAACATTCTAATATCCGAGGCACATCTAGTGAGTATGATTATTCGCTTTCTGGAAGTCC
>JACCGJ010000364.1:42119-63039 GCA_013407085.1 Atriophallophorus winterbourni | reverse complement strand
TCGGTCACTCAATCCCATTATAATGCCTCATCATTATCCAATCCCTCATAATCACTGCTTCAATGAAATTCTCAAGAAAGAACACCTTTTTAAGCTCGACTTAGAACTCTCTTGTGATAGAATATTGGTCGTAAAGGAAGATGTCTCAAAAGTGAATTCCGAAACATCATTTATCTCATTAGACATTCATACGCATGCCATTTGGCTTTTGCAATGCCGAACAGATCTTACAACGTATGATATATGAAATTTTTTTAACAGATTTACATCAGTGTAAGTCACATTAATAATATTCTAATTACCTCTACAACATATTATAAACTGATGAATGACATCGATATCGTAAATATATCGTTTATACTGTAGAATAGTCCCTGGAGTTTACAATGAGAGCAAAGCAAAATGTTTCCAACATTGCTAGAGAGATTAAACTTCTTAAATCGGAATTTTATTTATTCGGAACGCTGTGAAGCATAGAATCTTCATGCAGTTGTGATGTACATCAATGGTAGACATCGATTTACTATACTTCATCAATATTTCCATCCTAACGTGTGAACTAATAAGATTTGGCAAAAAATAAAAAAAACGCAAAATAGCCAAAAATGATTTTTTTCTTGTCCATTCTTATTCTTTTTTAAAGTATGGGCTATTTTAATTTGATGACCTTCTGGTGAACAGAATATATTTTATTTCATTACAGTGTTTTCGAATACCCAACCAGGGCTTAAAGTGGCCCGAAATGTACCCGCCTGAGGTTTGTTGCGTATGTGATTGACTCTAATGCCTGAAAAAAACTGGCTAGCGAAAAACTTTTGGTTCGATTTGTCGACAATTCTTCGAGATTCCAGAATAATACAATAAGCCTTACCCGCATGTAATTTACAACTCATCTTCTCACTTCTACCAGAATTTATCTCATAATAATTTAATTTAGATGTCTTTGTGTATTTTAAGTCATCTAAACGTACCATTCCAAAACGTCAATGATGAGTACCGTGGAAGGTGTGTGATGCAAACTGTCAATAGTTATAATCATCTGTGTAATCTTCTACTGGGTTGCGCTTGGTGTGACTTAGAAACAAGCAATTAAATGGGTTGAATTGCAGCAAATAAGGATAATTGTAAAAACTCGGACGTTTTTACTGGCTAGAGTTATTGATTTCATCAGAAAGTGCATACCATATTCCAGTAGCAGTGCAACTCGACCGCCTCTCCTGTGATCAGGTCTATCGCAACTGATGAATAGATACTGTTCGCGAATGTATATTGACACATAATTAAGTGCAGACAGCTAGGTCTCTATAAGCGTTATAATCCTAGATTGTATCTTAGCCACACGGAGATAGTGAGAGTTCAGCCCAATTATTCCTCAAGTTGCATACATTAACGCACAATACGGCAGCACCGGTTAATTGTGCCTTTCAAACTAATCTTACATGGCCCTCGTTCAGAGCGTCCGAGGTAGCGGCACGTTTGTGGTGCGTTACTTAAAGCAGAAGCACTAAATTTGACAGCCTATTGGGTTAGGGCATCAATTGTAGAGAAGCAACTACTATAAACACCCGCATCTGCTACATCTTTATTGGCGCTAAACCAAATAGGTTTCGTGGCGATGTGCTGTCGATATGATCGGCAGGGACTGAACAGAGTTTTGCGGTATGTCAAACTAATGAAGTGCAGATATTCTCACAGCTAAGATTTTCCAATTCAAAGTTAAATTTGCCTAGTCCGGGAGGGAGGATATTCAAGCTTGATCTGAAGTTCATCTAGGGTTGATTTGGTTGTGCTCAGCCCCAGACTGAAATGCATTCAGATCCGACAATTATTTGAATTCAACCGGGATTAGCCGAGCGCGGTTACCCATTTTCCATCTTCATACACGGTGAACTAGCACCGTGCGTGTATAAGGCTTCGGACCCACAATGCAAAAAGGATCGCTGATAAAACTGCGATCAAAACCTCGGTGAGACTTTGATTGCCTAATTAAGGGCATCGCTCGGTTATATACTAGTATATTTTGAGTTTTATCTTATGAAGAAAATGGAGTACCGTGCATTTTCCGGATTTTCTTACGCAAGTCATTCAACTCCTCGATAATTTGGTACAGTGACACCGAGTTTTCAACAATTAAATGTTTCTCCTGTCGAGTTATGGTCACACTGGTAATAGTAGGCTTTTTCAAAGCGTCGACAACATTGGGAGAGGTTGTTTTCTTGTAAGGACAGGTCAACTAGCTAAATTGGTACATTTCGCCTGGAATGCTTTATTCCCATGATCATATTTGCACGCACAAAAGACGAATAAGTTTGTGTCGATATGCAATATGATGAACTGGCCTAGATCACACTATTCTGTTGATTTTGATTAAACGAAGCGTCGTCGGCGGCAGCCTCGTGGCACCGGCTACAATGCCCTGCGAACAGCGGTATTTTGCATGCATCATGTAGGGAGATGTAGGTATACATTTGAAGCTGGGGTGAACCAACCGCTTCAAAGCTGTGCACTTCATGCAATTAGCTTTTATTTTACTGGAGTGGCTGTTGAGGAAAGAGATTTTGTGCTTATATATGGGAGTGAAATGTATGAGTAACGATAAGTTTCCGCAAAATACAGGCTAATTTGAGCAGACATGGTATAAAGCACAAATAATACGAAGATCGTATAACCAGTCTCAATCTCTACAACTCTCGCTACCGCCGTATTAGAGGTCATTTGATTCTTATGTTCAATTTACTGCATACCCCCAACCATCCCCTGAATAAACTATTCACACGACTACCACCCTGAACCAGCCGGAGTCATGACTGCACAGTACTTATTCCTGAATCGAGACTAAACTGTCAAAGGTATTTTTTCTGTACCTGTATGTTTTACTTGGAACTCCCTACCCAGTAATGTTGCACATTCACCCAACTTGGATACATTCAAATCGAACTTGGACAAATTCATTTCGACAATAGCGAACACTGAACCTATATATTCTACACAAAAATCCTTTGAACTTTGAACCCATGCATCGAAGTAAATAATACATCTTGACCCCATGGATTTACATGTTCCATGCAGCCGATTGAAAACGTTTACTGCTTTATTGATTTTTACTGCTTATTAAGCAAACAAATCCCGTTTCAACTATCAATGTTATTCTTAATTCCCATATTATTCTTTGGTTTTTGTAAAGCTATATGCTTTTTAGACCATTACATTGAATTTAATTGAGACGTAGGAAATATCAGAAATATGGTAAACGTATTTGCATTTTTTATTATAGTTAAATCTGAAATCTATTTTAAAGCAAATTAACTGAATACCGTGAATTCTTAATGATAATTTTATCAGAGCGTCAGAAATGAAATCCAGTTGAACTTACCACGCTTACGAGTCTGTAAGAAATTTCCAGGGTTATTCTTTAATTCAAAACTGCAGCATCGAGTGCAAGGATGCCTCAAGAGAACGGGGGCTCCGCTGTTCACTCTATGGATTCTTGTCTTGATTTTTCGAAACAGGTCTCGAATAACACTTAAGCTGATCAATGTGAAATATGATTAATGTGAA
The DNA here is from genome assembly GCA_013407085.1 of Atriophallophorus winterbourni. Classification (NCBI taxonomy): domain Eukaryota; kingdom Metazoa; phylum Platyhelminthes; class Trematoda; order Plagiorchiida; family Microphallidae; genus Atriophallophorus; species Atriophallophorus winterbourni. Next base: position 59,481 of record JACCGJ010000364.1, on the reverse strand, counting down.
TTTATATTCAATTCGGTGTAATGAAGCCGGTGAAGTATCGTTGGCTTCAGAAAAATTCATTCGATATCATTCGCATGATATGTAAATATGCCTTCCACCGACTGGTTTTGAGCTCGCAGTTACTGAGGTTCAATTTGACACGGCTTTGTTATGACTTCTGAATATCTGGATGGTGGATCGTAGATAGTGACTCACACTCAAAGGAGGATACCCACCACACATTTTGTGTTGATAAAGTTTGCGTGCAATCCCAATATGTACGCACTTTTGTGGAAGTTGATTCCTCGCCGGTACTCGGTTCATAAGATGGATTTTGTTATGACGGTGCAATAAAATTGTCTAAACCCAAAGAATTCCAGGAATTACCACAGCTGGCTAAAGCAATCAAGAAAAATGACCAGAGATTAACTACTGATGAGAGTAGAGAATCCTGCATCATTCTTCACAGTGAACCGGGCAAACAGCAGCTTTGGCGATAGAAAGGATTAAAAAGGAACTTGATTTCTTAAACTCATCTCTTGCAAACCCTTTGCGACGTAAGAGTAAAAGGTGTAGCGTTACGCTGAGCGTTTCGTCTAGGCCGCAGGCCAGCGCCAGGTGATCGACCCAGACCATTACAGTACTTATTCCCGAATCGAGACTAAACTGTCAAATGTATTTTTTTCTGTACCTGTATGTTTTACTTGGAACTCCCTACCCAGTAATGTTGCACATTCACCCAACTTGGATATATTCAAATCGAACTTGGACAAATTCATTTCGACGATAGCGAACACTGAACCTATATATTCTACACAAAAATGCTTTGAACTTTGAACCCATGCATCGAAGTAAATAATACATCTTGACCCCATGGATTTACATGTTCCATGCAGCCGATTGAAAACGTTTACTGCTTTATTGATTTTTACTGCTTATTAAGCAAACAAATCCCTTTTTTGACTATCAATGTTATTCTTAATTCCCATATTATTCTTTGGTTTTTGTAAAGCTATATGCTTTTTAGACCATTACATTGAATTTAATTGAGACGTAGGAAATATCAGAAATATGATAAACTTATTTGCAGCGTGGTCCTTTCTGATCGTGATGTAGAGACGGCTAGACTCCTGTGGGAACAGTTAGACACAAAATCCGCGCTAAGAACAGACGGTATTCAGCCTTGGTTTTACGAGCATTCTCAGACGTCTTGTGCGATCCGCTGTTCAGGTTTTTTTAACAAATCTGCCATATTAGGGGTCTTGCCTGAGGAATAGAAACATGGTATAATTAAACCTATGTTTAAGGGTGGGGACCATTTTTTCCCGCTAATTAGAGGTCGATCACTCTGACCTTTGTGATCGGAAATGTTTTAGAGAATTCGATCAAGAGGAAAATAGAGCACTTACTTTTAGGATGCGGGATTTGTTGTGCAGAACCACATGGATTCTACAAAAATAGCTCATGCGTAAGCAATCTGCTTTTGGGGCAAAACGTTGGTGTGCTTTGACTCATTCTGGTCCAGCGGTCTAAGATGTTTTCATGGACTTTAGTAAGACGTTAGTCCGCGTGCTTCACCGCCGATTTTTCGGCAAGTAAAAAGGTCTAGGTATTCTAGGGTGTCTTCTTAAGTTGATCGAGACATTCATTTCAGGACTGTCAAACCGTGTAGAGGTGAATAGAGTTTTGTCTTCAGAGAAGATAACAAGCTCCAGTGTACAGCAGGCATATGTTCTTGGCCCATTGTTATTCAAAATTTTCGTGAATGACATTCTAGTCGCGGTAGCCATCGATTATCTTTTATTCAGGGATGATCTCAAACTATTAGTTCTATTAGTTCCAGCGATGTCCACAAGCAAGACCTAGGGATTCTGGTTATGGATTTCTTGAATTTGAGTGCTGACACTTGTTGGAGAATAATCAACGCTCCTAGGATGCTCTTGGCGATTCGAAGTTAATTTGCAACCATATCCCCGCAAAAGTTCCAGACACTTTTCTCTGCGAATGTCCGTCCTCTGCTGGAATCTAAACTACCCGTTGCATTTCCTCTTTATAAAGGCGAATGCGACACATTGAAGTGAGTACAAAGTGAAGGGACTAAGATGGTTCATCTAATGCGCTACATCGCGTACGAGGATAAAAGGAGCTTACTGAAATTTTACCCCCAGAATGTAGAAACACAGAAGGCTGAAGCTGAGTAATGGGAGCACGCTATTTACGCGGGTGGGAAACATTTTTAACTCACTACCGAATGGGCTACTGTCTCTACCATCAGAACAGCTATTCAAAAGCGCGTTGGATCAGCATTTGTTGAGACGGAAGGAACTGATCCCCGGAGTGATTTAGTGTTCCTCCACTCTCAGGGCTTGCCTTGTCAGCAGACGTCATTCATGTTTATTTCTTTGATTTAAGCTTAAATGGGATTTTATCCCTTCTGCTTTCGAATCAGAATAAAAAGAATAAATAAGGTGGCCATGCTTTAACGCAATTCTCGCGAATTAGTCTCACGACATATTTGTATAATTCTATAAACTTGGATTGGCTTTTATGTGGTCGTCGAGTTTCGATTTAAATATAGCTAAACTGTTTGGGTTTACCAAATCGTCAGTTTAGGAATTCTAAACAAAACATACACGCACTGAATAAATATACCAGCGGCAGTTCCGTTTAAAGCGCCAACAAGGTCAACGTGGTATTTTGCTTCTCATGAATCCTATGGTTTGTATTTATTTGATTTTCACCGGATTTCAACATGGTAATGACTAGAAAATCTGCAAAAGTAGATAATACAGCACCTACTGTCAAGAAGATGCAAGGGAATCAGTGCCCCGCTGCTCGCTCGGGGGACCCATGTATTGTATGCGCTAAACAGGTTGCTGATAATGCAAAAGCAGTACAATGTGAAATATGTCTTAAATGGATGCATATTCGGTGCGGAGGAATGAAGTTATAGACGTATCTGTGGCTTCGGATTATTTCATGCAATATTATTCGGACTGTATGTAAGATATGACTTTCACCATCAAGTGTTAAGCACGGAAGTAGTCAGAATAAAGTCGTAGCTGCATCTACTAAAGCCGCTAAAGTGCTTGTTTGAGGTGACATAAACATTGACCCAACCTCAGCTGAGGATAGACACCACCTATCTGTGGAGAAAACTTGCATGCCATTCGTTTCTCCGACTATAAGCCGTTTACAAAATGGTATTAGTATCGAGGATCCATTGAACGTGCAGGAGCTGGAAGTTTGCTTGCCTACAACACCGTTTGCTCAACAGTCAGGGAGAAATAAGACTTATGCAGATGTGTCGTCGAAGGGTCTACTCAGTGATCTGGGCTATGAAATATTGTCACGGCGATTGAGCAAAATAGAGGCTCAGCTAAATGTAGTGGAAGAAGTACCTACTTCTGATAATGCTTTCAGATCTCCGGTCTCAAAGAAGCCACTTTTGGATTCTCGAAAGCGATGCCTTATTATGGTAAATGTTCCTGAGCAAACCGGGGACATGGCTGAAATACGCTTACAGCAAGAGCGAACTTTCCTACAATCAACTTTTTCAAACCTTTTTGATCAAGGAGAGGAAGGAGTTATCATCATTTCTGCATTCCGACTTGGCCGGAAGAAGGAGGATGATAAACCGCGGACGCTGAAAATTGTTTTAGCTTCAGATGAGCAAGTCCAGATGGTACTAAGACGCGCTCATCGTCTTAAGGGTGAGCCATTCAAGATACTACGCGACCTATCTCCTGAAGATAGAATCAAAATGAAAACAGCTACCCAAGAATTGCGAGCACGCAGAGGAAGCTGGCGAGGTTGATCTCCATATTGTGGATTTTCGGGTAGTGAGGAGGAGGCCGCACATTCGTTGGAAGCCGCTGTCAATTCAACCCCAGTTAATCATTCTGTGAAGAGATTTCGAGTATTGCTTTTCAATGCGAGGAGTCTACGCAATAAACTTGACGAGGTTAGTGAAATTGCCTGTCGGCGACAGCCAGATATCATTGCTGTTACGGAATCGTGGTTAACAATGGATATATCTGATATGGAGTGCGCGCTACCACACTATACGCTTTTCAGAAGTGACAGAGTAGCTTCGAGATCTGCCGGTGGCGTTGCCGTATACTTCAAAGAGCACCTGATTGTGGAAGTATTGGAAAGGTTTCAAAATGATGCTGGAAATGCCGAAAGCCTCTGGTGTAAGGTGAAGTCTAGCTCTGGAGCTGCATCACTTGGGGTCATTTACCGCTCACCTGGCGCTTACGTTCCTGTGTTATGTGATCAAATCAAACGGTATGGTATCACTGGTGACTGTATCGTTCTTGGAGACCTGAATGCTCCTGATATAAACTGGGCGGATTTAGTTTCGAGGGGTGAACCGTTCCAACGAGAATTCCTAGATACGATTTTGGAGCTGAATTTGGTGCAGAATGTAAACGATCCTACGAGGATATGCGTCGGGCAAGTTCCTTCGATATTGGATTTGGTGGTCACACCTAGATTCTCTGATGTTACGAATCTGTCTATTGAGACCCCCATTGGCTGCAGCGATCACTGTTCTTTATGGTTCGTTTGGAATCGGGGTCTTCAACCGAGAATACGTACGCATGCCCGGAGAAACTACTGGAAATTAGACACAAAGAGTCTAATCACGACTGCAAACTCGATGGACTGGTCACTCCCTCTATCAACGAATGTTGATATCTGTTGTTTGGACTTTTTGGGTAAAATAAGATCGCTTGAAAATCATGCCCCATGGATGAATGGAAGATCCCCCGCTAAGGGACCGCCGTGGTTTGATAACGTTATCCGTAAATACATGAAGGTAAGAAAGCGGTTATGGCGGAAGTTTTGTTCTAGTGGATGCACCGATGACTATGTAACCTACAAAGTTATCCGCAACAAGTGCACCTACCTCAAAAGAGAAAAAAGGCAGAACTATGAAACTCGCTTGGTGGACGAAGCCAACTCGATGCCGAAACGCTTGTTTGCGTACATAAGACGTAGAACGAAAGCTTCTCAACGAGTACCTTGCTTGAGATCTATGGGAGGTTCGACTGAACATGAAGATGAACGTAAAGCAGTTCTTCTCGCCGCTCAGTACAATTCGGTTTACACAGAGGAGACGTTTCCCATTCCTCTGCTTCATGAGAGCAACGCCGAAATGCCGGATATCTCGATCTCGCCAGAGATGGTGCAGTATTTGCTAGAACGACTCGATGTACACTCAGCACCTGGCCCGGACGATATACACCCGATGCTTTTAAAGGTATTGTCGAGTATCATACATAAACCACTGGCGCTAATCTTCAATTTATCCCTGAGGTATGGTAGGTTACCTAAAGATTGGAAGTACGGCATTGTCAAACCAATGTATAAGGGCGGTGAAACCAGTGATCCGGCTAACTACCGACCGGTTACCCTCACTTCGGTAGTTGTGAAGACTCTGGAACGACTGCTGAAGAAACAGATTGAAGATTTTCTCCTTACAACCAGTCAGTTAACATCTGCTCAACATGGTTTTACGCCAAGACGATCATGCTCATCCAATCTCATCACTGCTCGCGAGCACTGGTGTGCTGAACTTGATCTGGGTCACCCGGTAGTCACTGCCTTCATTGACTTCAGTAAGGCTTTTGACCGTGTTCCATTTCAACGTCTATTGCTCAAGCTCCGTGCTCGTGGTGTAAAGGGACCTGTTCTAACTTGGATTGAAGACTTCCTTGTTGACCGTTATACACAGGTCGAGGTTAACGGAGTCAAATCGCAGGTTACACGTCCAACTTCCGGGGTTCCGCAAGGATCTGTTCTCGGCCCGTTACTTTTTAAAGTATATGTTAATGACCTCCCCGACTCATTAAATACGAATTGTCTACTTTTCGCGGATGATCTGAAAGTTTGGGGTACAGTAAGCTCTTCTGCTGATAATACCATTTTTCAGAACGAATTGAACAAATTGCTTGATTGGACGGTAAAATGGCAGCTTCCTGTAAACCGACAGAAATGCGCTGTAATGCTTTTGGGGCCAAGCACGCCTGAAGGTGCGTACTTCCTCGGGGATCATCAACTGAAGTGGGTTGATACTGAACGTGACCTGGGTACAATTGTGACTCGGACGCTTAAATCGAAGGAGGATACGAACAGAAAAGCTGCTGCTGCAAACCGCGCATGGTGGGCTATTAGTCGGTCGTTTTCGGCGATTACTCCACAAATGTTTCGCATTCTTTATTCCACATACGTGAGACCAGTTTTGGAATATGGTTTGCCAGCCACCTATCCTCAAACTAAGGGAGAACGTGACCAGTTGGAAAAATTGCAAAGGCGGGCGACGAAACGAGTACAAGGATTGAAATCAATTCCTTATGTGGAGAGAGTTCAACGCCTCAACCTCATGTCGCTCAGTATTCGGCGTGTGCGCTACGACCTGCTGCTAACTCGTCGCATATTACTGGGAGCTTATGGTGACGAGCTGCGCGAGTTTTTCCCTCTCGTGACGGACTAAAGAACCCGTGGCCATGCTCTGAAGCTTCAAAAGCGAAGGAAACTTCGCCTACCAAAGGAATTCACGCTCTCAACAAGAATTGTTAACTCTTGGAATGCGCTTTCGGAAGAGGTTATCTCAGCGAGCCCTGAAAACCAATTCAAGTAACTTTTGGATAAGGTATTGCCTGTGAGCACGGCGAAGCCGAATAACATTGGACAGGATTTCTTCAACTGAGGTTCTCCTGGACTATGTTGCTGATACAAAGAGATGGGGCTTACGAGGGCTTGACCCTCTGTCGTCTATCAAGAAGAAGAAGAAGGAGAAGAAGAAAGTGTGCTATTTCCAACTTGCAACCATGACCACGGATGTGGCTTGAAATTCGAAGGTGTAATGATGTATCCAGATGGTGTGAAACAGTAGCATGTATGCATTTATTAAATCGCCTAGGATTCTCAATTTAGGAAATGTCCACAGATCCAGGCGTATTTTCAACACCATTGGCAAGCTCACAATCTCTACGATACGAGTAGTCTAGATGTGAAATATATATTTCTGGAGCCATGGTGCACAGAATTGGGCAGTATGGTGTACAATCAGGTGTATTTAAGTGTCCATCATAAGAGAAAATTACACCGAGGATAAACGTTCAAATATCCACCGTACCATTTATATTCGCAGTGACGCGCATCTGTAAACCGATTTGAGTTGTAAACCATTTTACAAAATTTCGAAAATCCAGACCACCTAAAACATTTCTTCACACTGTATTGACTATGATTTTGTTGCAAATCCTGTATGGCTTGAAAAAGCCAGGATGCGACCGATCTGCATGATTTGAAACTTTAACATGTTCGAAGACAGGTTGTTTTCTGATGACCAGTCGTACAAAGTATTCAGGTCGTATTTTAGTAAAATGCAATCATCATCATTGCTGATTCGCCTCCATATTTTTATTTCGTCGGCAAAACAGAACCATCTTACTCTTGTTTGTAATTGGTAAATCGTTCATGTAGATCAGGAACAGTATTGGTTCAAGCACCGATCTGTGTGGGACACTGCTAGTGACATCGATTTGCTCTGATAGGAGGTCATCCACAAAAACTCTGATATATCTGTTGCAAAGTTACTCACGAATCCATTCATATAATTTTCCAACAACACTTTGATCCTGTTTCATGTCCAACAGTATACAATGATTGACTCTGTCAAAATCTTTAGAAATGTCATGGTAGCATGCATGAATACATCCACTGCACCTACAACACACATGCATTCATATAAGATTATTAGCAAAATTGTTAGACAGGAAAGATTTCTGCGACATACGTGTTGTGCAACTGACAAAATTTAGTTCGCTTTTAGATGTTGCACTAATTTTGTACTTATTATTCGCTCAAAATCTTTAGATACCAAAGGCAGCAATGTCACCGTCCTCAAATGTTTGAGAAGTTGCATGAGTGATTTATTTTGTGCAATCTGATTCCTGTCGAAACTATCGAATATACAGATACTTGGTTTTAATTTCAGTTACACATTTAACGTCCCCAATATGATTCATCTTTTGCAACTTAATTCGATAAAAAGTGATAAAGCTACGGTATAGTATATAGAGCGCCTCAGTTCAATTCTGTTTTCGCAGAACTGTAATTGACTGACGAGTCAATTGAGTGTCTAGAATTTCTTTCAGTGGATAGCAGCAGAGAACATAACATTGGTAAAACATTTTTATCATTTTGACCTTTTGAAATTTGTTGTACTACCGTTTCTGTTAACATAGTCGATGTTAGACATGCTTAAGTTTGGATATAACCGTGAATTGTAACATCGTTAAGAATTACACCACAAACACTTAATCTACATTTTCGATAGTTGCACCGACAAGCCGGATTTCAGCACCATCCAAAAATGCAGCTCATATTTTGAAAAAAGCCGAAACTTGTTTATAAACTTTGAAGTCTCTTTTTGGTAAAGGATTTCTTAGCCTAATGCGGCATATCCTAGCCATATGGTCAATCGCACAGACATATTGTGATCGTTTTATTAAAGGTCCATGAAAGCTTTGCGTGTTGGATTCAAGGTAAATAATATTATTATTAGATGCTGTGTAGCTAAATGCGGGAGGAGACAAAATTGATCGATATTTTCTGTTTAGACAATAAATGGATTAGGAGTTAATTCTAAGTCCGAAATCAATGCAATAACGCAAATTATGCGCATGTTTTTGGTCGAAAGTTAACTGAATGATTTCTGGCGTCTAAAAGTTCGGAAAAATGAAGATATTTGGCGTGAACCCACAAATTTCTGGCTGCATTTGAGATGGTAAAAGGGAAATAAAACATTAGTGAAAGTCAAAATACCGTCGGTTATTCCGAAGACATACGAATTGCGGATGCATGGCTCATTATGTTAGAAATTCATTCACTTAAAATATGGATATTTTACTAGCTAATCAGAAAGATGAACTCGTTATGCCAATCTTTACAAGTTGAAGAGCCTATGCCTCTCTAATTACCGTTCAGTTGCTATCCTTCAGTTGATTTCCGAAGTTCATTATCGTTTTGTTTGCGGTAGCCCTCAAAATAAACCAAGGGCCAGAGAAGTTCTGTTTTGAGGGCAGCATGAATATGAATCCATACTCATGTCCAACTAACTTGTTCAAAATACTAGTTGAATAGAGAGAAGCAATGACCGCTAGGAAGTTGTAACATTTATGTGATTCACGTAAATCTGGAGATTTTGATTACATTGAATAGTTGTTAATACTGTGGGTGCTATAGGATTTTATCTTCACAAGAAAAAGCCCTGTATTCTTTGAGATATCTTAGCGATTATTATGTAAATAAGAGATTCAATGGCTTAATTTCTCATGATATATAAGTAACGAACTTAACTGTAAATTTTAGGTTTTGTGTGTGATAACTTTGCCGCAACAAGTAGGGAAACATTTGTATTACATCCTACTGAAAGTGCTGAACGTTTGATAAAGACAATCCATGTGAATGTTTTCTTTATTTTACAAACGAAATTGAATAAGCTGTATATGCGTTGGGTTGAAAACGAACTTCGTTTTCGAATGTTTTAAGTATTCTTATCCTCAATTGTGAACAGCCCAACACTAAAGTGGATTGTAACTAGAAAAGATCTAGTGTCTCTGTATGCGGAATATTTGGTTACAGTTCATAATGCGAGACCGTTCAGAAAAGTATATACCAGCGCTTAGCTTACTTATATGCAATGTTTTAGTAAATGCTATTGACCTAGATAATGAATACATTTACCTTGTCGTGGGCTATACCACCTCAAGTTAAACAATATTTTCGTGAAATAGTAATGCGCTACTCGATAGTATTTAACTCGAGACAATCAAATTGCGAGCAGGTTGCTCAAGCTACCAATTGAGTGGCTAATCTCTGTGTCTGAATTGCCAGTCTTCACGCACGAGTACAATAAATGTAATTTGATTTTTATCTACAGAATAAACAATGCGGCGAAACGCATATTTATGCATATATGAGAACTCCATTTCAGCTCACCGATATGCAAACTAACCGTTATTTACAAATACCACTATCACTCCTTAACCGTCTCTGGAACATATAATACGTCTGTACGTTTTGTGAAACACTATACCATCTAAAATTTTGATTATTGATTGCATTTATGGACGAAAGGGAAGGCATCAGTTGTTACTTAACCATTTTAGTATTTCCTAACTACCCCTAATGACAATTCACTCAACATAAATTTTTAAATAAATTACATACATTAAGGTATTTCACTCCGCTGATTTATTGTTAAAAGCAAATTCTTTACAACACCAAGAGATAAAGGAATGAATGAAGTAGGAAAAATGAAACAAAGTTCACGATTTTCCAAATAATGGGTATCGCATTGAGTGATGTTTGAGACATTTAAGACGGAACCTTACTCTGCGCTCACAAAAACATCGCGAAAATCAGTTGAACATGAGTTTGAAATGTACTTCTTTGATTCATGTCGACCGAATTTCGAGAACATCATAATTTGAAGAGACAACAGACGATTTCGCCAACTAAACAAGCTTCGTCACTACCGCATAAAAATCGCAGATGATTGGATTCTATTTTTTGTGAATTAAATGCCTGAAGCACAGTTATTATCTACGTAAACACCCGATTATTGATAAATATATTAATTGTGCAGTCACTCTAGTTTCCACGACATTGAATCATTCAACTCAATCATGCACATGAAAAAACGAGCAGTATAATGTTTAGTTAAGGGAAACACATCACTTAGCTGAAGAGCATGATAAAAGGAAAATGTAATATAGCTTTTTCATTTGATTGAACACTTCAAAGTAATTCAAAGTTTTCATGGTCCTCAAAGCAAGTACTTTACAGTAACCATAGATTAAAAATATAGGGAATGCATAAAACAACAAAATGTTTTATCAATATGGAAAGTCAGCATGTGTATTTAGGTGCTAGCTTGGATTTGGTCAACATATACTTATTAAATTCAGCCTTGAACATGTTCAGGCTTGATGCACAAATTATATATGGGGGCAGAAAGTTTAATTTAAAACAAACTCGGAAAGCAAATAACAACTTTCAACAATTTAATTTGGAGTGTGGAATAATTAACATCTTGCCCTTCTTGCCCATGAAACAGGTGTTTACGTGGGTGGTACTCTGTATGCAGAATGTTGAACAGCAGGATCAATCACCCCTGAGACGACGGTACTAAAAGTCAAACAGGTTCAGAGTTGCAATCCTCTCCTCGTATGACCTATTATATAGACCGGTCACCAGTTTTGTAGCGCAGTGGTATACGCGTTGCAGCAAGGTCATGTCCTTTGGTAACCATGGTGACCGTGCTTGAACAGCGTACTCCATTGTTGGTCTGATATAGGTGCTAATTATCCGTGGGAGAATCTGCTTTGTGAAGCTACCGAAAATCCTTCTGAGCAATTCTAAGCTTTGGAAAGACTTTTTGTGTACCACAGAACACTGCCGTGAAGAGAGTATGTGGATTCGAATGATTTACCGATTTATATTTATGGATGTTGAATGGTAGGCAGTTTCGTAAAGACCACGAGTGAAGTGCTTCGAGATCATGTTTAAAATCTGGCAATCTTCTATGGTGCGTACGTTAGTCCCGTGTTTGATGTCATCCGCAAATAAAATGATTTTGCTTCCTACGATTTCAGACATATTGTTTGCGTACACGAGTAAGAGTATTGGCCCAAAGATTGAGGTACGCCACTTGTAAATTCTACTGGGTTGGATAGTGACCCATCAACTCTAACCCTGTTAACTCTACCAGTCAAGTAACGCTGTATTTAGGACAATAATATACCGCCTACTTCGAGCTGCTTTAATTTTTGTAGCAGTTTGGTGTGGTTAACACGGTCGAAGGCTTTAGACATATCCAAGTAACAAGCATGAATAAGGCATCCATCGTCCACGGCTTGAGTCCAATTATCAAGAGTTAAGAGAAGATTGGTGAGACAAGAGTGTTTTGTCCTAAATCCGTGCTGTGCGATGGAAAGAAGCTTATTTTGTTCCAAGTGTTAGATAAATTCGTCTGCTACAAATCGTTCGAGAACTTTAGAGACCACTGGCAACAACGTGACTGGTCTGTAGTTAGACACATCGGATCGGTTCCCTCCTTTGTATATCGCAGTCATAAATCCACTTTTCCAGTCAGCAGCAACCTTGATGCAACTCAGTGACAGGTTGAAGAGATCAGAAGTTTGATCTGGATAAAAGTGTTGGATGATGAGTATTTGAGCAGCTAAGTTGAGTACGTGCCAAAGATGGTGGGGCTCATGTTAATGGATATAATATATCACCGACTCCGATAGAGTCGGTCGACATCCGTTTCTGGAGCAGGATTCCCGGCATCACTGTGCTCAGTACCAACAGGCTCGGCAACTTCCACGATAGAGTCAGTTTTCAGGTGTTTACTGATAATTTTGATCTCTCGTCGAAGTTTGTATCGATACTGGTTCCAATATTTAAGCACGGTGTCCAACATAGTGGTGGTCTAAATAGTCACTTTAAGGGGTCGTGGACCATTACTTTCGTAATTCGATGACTTCGGACTGCTGGTTTGGATAGCATTACTCATAAGTCCCCATTGTTGTATGTCGAGGTTGTATTTAGACTTTGTATCTGAACCGGTAGCAACCTCTGGGACAGTTAAGAGAATAAGGGTGCGCATATTACGATCATTTGTTTTCTTTTGGTTCCTTTCCAGCGGCGATTTTACTACAGGGGTCAAAAACCTCATAAAATTCTTCAGTACATTAAAAACTGCTTCTACCTCTCTCTTTGGTACATCACTAGTGCTTTTATCATTGTTTCAAATAAGTCAACGTTTCCATAAATAAGTTTTGTACAACGAAACATAGTGTCCAAATATGGATTCCCGCTTAAATGGCTAATTTGGGTCACATCCCTCTCATTTACACTCCTTAACTGGTTTATGGCCGTTTTTCGTCGTCCGGAGGTGACAGTAAAGAAAAACAGTGACTGTAAACTCTCACTTTGTTTACTGCTTCATTACTGGCTCGATGTTCGTTGAACATAATCTGTAGTATTTATCGGGTAACGGCAAACAGCCCCGAAATCGGTTTTTATAACGTGATCGCCATGATATGAAGTACATTCACGACGAGTGATAATAACGAGCTTTCGGATGATAAACATAATACCACCCTCCCGCACAGCACAAGACGAGCCGAAACGACCGACGACAACAATTGCAAACCTGTAATAATTCGCGTTTCGAAAGAATTGCGCAAGAACGACTGAAGCGACAACAACCCCGAAAACATGAGCAGACAAACAACGTTAGCTGCTAACGAACGATGCGCCATCTGCTGAGGTCGGTCAAGCGAGCCCAAAGCGGTTAGGGTTTGAAGTGAACCGACTAGCATGAAATCAATTAATGTGACATGCTGTGGTAATGGAATTTGCCTATAAAAGTTAGGTTTGTGTCTTATTCTTTGCCGTGTGCGTAATTAAGGTGTATGACCGATCGGCGTTCGCTTATGATGTGAGATCAGTGAGTGAACGTAGGGTTAAATGGTTGACCTAATGGATGGATTAAGACGCAATCGGCAAGTGGATGTGAAATACAGGAGGATTGACGTGATTAATGCAGCATCGAATGTCATCAAAGACTACAGATAAAGCAATGGACGTTAACATAGGATATGCAGTTAATCCTCGATTGACCTGTCCTAATCCTACACCCGCCCCTTTAATAAAACATAACTCATGGTTGTACTTCCAATCTAGATTCCTTCAAAGAGTATGACATACAAATAAAGATAAACTTTGAAGCCACAGATTGATCCGGTTCGTAAAACGAACCTCGACGTTCAAACGCAGAATCACATAGCGATTCTTGGTCAAGCGCTCACGAATGACCATAATAATATGTGTTGCACATGTAAGTGAACAAAACAGTATGGGGTATAGTTTATCATAGTCAATCACGCATTATCAAAGTTCAATTCATACCCAGTCACCTTAAACTTTCGACAAACTTAGCGAAGAAAGAACAACAGGGTGGCAGTTTCAAAAAAGCGGCTCAGACAAGGAGGTCGCAGTGGTCACGTTTATTTTGTTAAAAAAGTAAAATGAATGGAATGTATTATTTGAATACAATGTACAATTATTAACGAAACGTACATGTCTCGGGCAGTACATGTACAGGTCATTGCATTGAGACGGTCAAGCTCTTTTTGTTGATATGCTTGTGTGGGGCTTTAATAAGCAAAAACAATTCCGCACAAATTCTGCATTCAAATTCCGGAGTGGCCTTCTAGTAATGCTGTATAATAAATGAAATATATCGCTTAGAAAAGTGGTGATATGTGGGCATAAGATAATGGCACTGTTAAAATGAATTTGGGAATAAGCAGGAAAAATCCGACGGCAAAGTGAATCCGGTCTTAATACGAATACAGGAATCGTAGTTAAATAATATGAAACCACATATTCAACAACGGAGAAAATAGAAGAATCAAAATAGATGATGAATTGTGAAAAAATATTTGGTGGCAATACAGACATGGGATAAATGACCTTGCCAAAGAGATGTTACAGCACGAGGCAGATTTCGTTGTTGCACTCCTTCTGTCGACTTGAATGTCCATCGCTAGCACAAGATGGTTGCATGTAGCAAGCGGTTTGAATGACTAAACAGTCCGATTCGAAAGGAACGTGTTGGGGGAGGCGACCTCACCCAAGACACGTGCGACCTCGGTAATGTCCTTATCCAAACAGTGCGGAGGCATGATGTGGCATGTTGTAACCTTACGCTTCAATGTCCTTAACCGCGTACTTCGCACACCCCTTTCTGTCCTCTACATAAACACTGGCCCTGTCCAGCTCTAGGACATGTGAACATGTGTCCTGAGTCTCGGGTTGGTTATTTCATAACTATCCTGTGTTGTTCTGTTCTGTCTCAGTGGGACCGGTCTCCCGCATCATTTAGTTGATCACCTAGCACAACTGTCTCTTGAATCCAGTGTATAGCAAATTGGCGATGGGGTGTTTCCAATCATGTATGCTGAAACCGAAGTGTCTGTTTCCCAAAAGCTGCTCCAACGTCTACTCCAGATGAAAGCAACAAATTCTTCTGCGAATGATCTCAAATTTCCATCTATCGAAACCCTCACGTCATCTATAATAGAGTTTCACTACGACCCGGAAAATAATGTGACTGTCGACACGTGGTTCAGGCGTTATGAAGATATATTCCGAATAGACCTCAACGACCTGGGAGATGACTGCAAAGTTCGACTGCTTCGCGTAAATTGGGCGCAGCGGAATTAGACAAATATTGCAATTTAATTCTTCCTCAGAACCCACGTGACCGTAAATTCGAAGAGACAGTCGAATCACTCAAGCAATGTTTTGGTGATTAATCATCTCTATTCAGTATTCGTTACCGCTGTCTTAATTTGGTCATGAATGAAACAACGGATTATGTGACACATCTCGGATACGTTAATAGAGAGAGAACGCTTTAAATTGCGCTCACTGACTGACGATCAATTTAAATGTCTCATTTTTATCAGCAGTCTGCGATCCTCGCGATTTACAGATATTCGGACTCGCTTACTGAATCGTCTCGAGCAGGATCCAACTATGACGCTCCAAACCATAGGAGAAGAACACCAACGTCTCATGAACATTCAAAACGACTCCGCCCTTGTGCAGTCGAACATTCGTGATAATTTTACAATCCAAGCAGTACATCAACCAAAGCAGAACAACACTCAACAACCGTCTCCGCATCTAGCACGACAACCAAAGCAGCTAAACACAGCTCAAAAATCCAAGCCACCGTATCCATGCAGACATTGCGGAGAATGGCACTTTCACCGTGAATGCTCCCACCGAACCAATTGATGCAAGCAATGCAACCAAATAGGACACAAAGATAGGTTCTGCCATAAAACAGCCAACCGGAAGACACCAAATGAACAAAAAAGGTTCTTCCCACGTCGTCAAACCCGAACATTAAAGCCCTTTTCACAACACTAAGCCTTTGTGCTAACCAGCAAGAAGACTTTATAATTGCTAACATAGCTGTGCAAACAATCGATCGCCAATTAGCTGATGCGGTCAGAGCACTCCCGTCCACAGTGTCGGAAATTAAGAGTGAAACAAGATCAGACCCAATTCTCCGGAAAGCCATCGAATACACAAAAACGAAATGGCCCCAGAAAATTCGGGAGGGTCCATTGTTGGTCTACTCGAGACGAGGTGGGTCCCTTTCTATCATTAATGATGGCCTCATGTACACTGACCGCGTAATAATCCCCTCTTCTCTCCGTTTCCGAGTTCTCAGACAACTCCATCTGGAACACCCCGGAATCGGATGAATGAAAGTAATCGCAAGATCCCATGTGTTCTGGTCAGGCATCGACAAAGATATCGAAAATGTGGTTCGTTCTTGGTCTCGATGCCAACAAGCTGTGAAATCCCTCCCTCGTCAACAACCAATTCCATGACCGCCCAAAACCCAACCTTGGGAGCGAGTACACTTGGATTTCGTCGGTTCAATCGACAATGTATCCTATCTCATTGTGGTTGACGCTCAGTCAAAATGGCCGCAAATCACTGCTGTGAACCCGCCAACTGCAACCGCTACCACCAATGCACTGAAGCGAATCTCAAGTCAACATGGCTTACCAAACACCATCGTTTCCGACAACGGTTTGCAATTCTCCTTCGCCCTTTTTGAACAGTTCTGTAGAGCACACAGTATCAGTCACCTCCGGTCTCCGCCCTACCACACCCAATCCAACGGTCAAGCAGAATGCTTTGATGACACTTTCAAACGTGCACTCTTAAAAGCGCGTGGGGGGACAATTACGGAAGTGTTTCAACGATTTCTACCGTTGGCAGCTTTGGTTGTAGTGCTAGATGTGGAGACGGCTGTTGAGTGTTGCTCTGCTTTTGTTGATGTACCGTCTGGATTGTAAAATTGTCACGAATGTTCGGCTGCACGAGGGCGTAGTCGTTTTGAATGTTCATGAGACGGTGTTCTTCTCCAATGGTTTGGAGCGTTATAGTTGGATCCTGCTCGAGACGATTCAGTAAGCGAGTCCGAATATCTGTAAATCGCGAGGATCGCAGACTGCTGATAAAAATGTGACATTTAAATTGGTCGTCAGTCAGTGAGCGTAATCTGAAGCTTTCACACTCTCTATTAATGTCTCCAAGATGCGTCACAAAATCCGTTGTTTCATTCATGACCAAATTAAAACAGCGGTACTGAATAGAGATGATTGATCACCAAAACATTGCTTGAGTGATTCGAATGTCACTTCGAATGTACGGTCACGTGGGTTCTGAGAAAGAATTAAATTGCAATATTTGCCTAATTCCGCTG